>QLTV01004015.1:230774-258430 GCA_003457575.1 Thermophis baileyi | reverse complement strand
TTTCCTTTCCTTTCCTCCCCAAGAAGGCTTCAGGGTCTCACTTGGCACCCCTCCCCCCAGCTCAATGCTGACCCTCCGCCCCCCCACACCCACCGAGCAGAGACCGCCTCCCTCCCCATTTCATCAAGGGCCGCGGGAGCTGCAGAATTTTCCTGACGTCTCTCTTGCTGCTCCCCCAAAAACAAGGATTGCCCCCACTGCCGCCGCAGCCACACCTCGGTGCTAAAAATACAGACTGCTTCTGCCTGGGAAACGGCTTGGAGACAGCGAGCAGGCAGGCGAGAGGCCGACAGTGACACGACAAATCATTCTCCCCTCCCACTCACCCACCCACCCATCCACCTCGCGGCAGGGCAGAACTCCCGCATGCTCGTGGGAGAGAAGAATGGGGGCAAAAGGAAAAGGAGGTGGGAACTCCCCGAAGCTATCCACGCTTGCCTCGCCAGAATGGGAGCGGGACACACAGGCACCCCTCCTCCATGCAACCTGCTGCTGCCGAGCGGTCTCGTTCATTTGGTTTAAGGGGAGAGCACTTCTCTCGCAGGTGGGCGGGCGAATGGCATCTGATCCCGCTGCTAAGTCTGGGATCGTCAGAAGGGTCGAAGAACCATCCAAGAGAGACCTGTGACAGCAGCCTGGGGATTTTCATGGGTGCAGAGCGTGCCACGCTCTCGTGTCTGCAGCCCGGGGCACCGGCACCACCGAACGCCAGGGGGAATTATTATTAATTATTATTAACTGGGAGAAGCGGGGAGCAGCTTAGATGGGATGGGCGAGAGAGCCTTTTAAACGGCGCTCCTCCAGTCAGGCGAGGGGAGGGCAGGGGGTCCCCTGCCCCTGGCCCCCCTCCTTCGTGCAACCTGCTGCTGCCGAGCGGTCTTGTGGTCTTGTTCACGCCGGCCGCTTTGCTCATAGGGCGGATGGGCTGGAAGCCGGCGCCCAGCAAAGAAGCGCGGTTGAGGAAGGAAGGAATGAAGGAGAAGGGGATTCTTGCTCCTCTGATTGGCTGGCGGCAAAGTGTCCCATGCACCCAAAAAGCCTGGGGTGAACGGGCTTTTGGGCCCGTTCGGAGAAAGGGCTGGGCCGAAGGGGCTGGGACAGGAGGGGCTGGGACAGAAGGGCTGGGCCGAAGAACTAGGGCCGTTTCAGCCAAGGAGAAATGTCAGTGACGGATGGTTGGAGGCGGAACTCTGGGGGCAATCCAGGGGCGGCAAAGTGGACTAGGAGAACAGTCCCATTCCGTGCTAAGACAAATCACCCTATATAGCTTAGCAAACTTTTTCCATGTGAACTAACAGTGTGCACAGAGTTGGATAAATTTGAAGTTCAAAGCCCAAATAACTACAGCTTTCTCTAATTTTAATGTTTCAGAGTATGAAAGTTACTTATTATTCTCGGAGTTATCAAAACATTGAACCGATGGAAACTGCCCTTCCTTCAAAAAAGAGAGGGCCATACAATGCCCTGAATAGAAACATCAAAGAAAATAAGCATGAGTTTTGCATCTAAGTTGCATCTATATATATATAGTTATATATTTTGAAAGTAAAATACTTGCTGGGATTCTTGTATTACCTTCCTTCATATAAATACTGTTAATATGTTCCCTGGATTAACTGTTTCCAGTCCAGTCTATGTGAAGGAAAATCAAAAAGTATCCAAAGGTAAATTGTGTAGCCTGTGCTCACTCCTAGTGTGTATTTGCCAAAAGATGTCTCAGACACTGAGGTCTTTTTGTCAACTTAGTGCAATTCAGTACCTTGTGTGCCCCTGAAAGTGAGGTACCATCAGAGGTTCACTTCTAAATGGGCATTCTGCCAACATTTTATCACAGTTTCATATTCCCCTGATATTTATAAAACCTGGAGGGATTCCATAACAGTTCTGAGTGGAACATGGCCAGGGCCTTTAATTTGAAACAGTGCTTTAATTTCATACATCATTTGGAATGACTGAAATTACTGGGCTGAGTCAAGTTAATAGGACAGGAGAGCATTTGAAGGAAAGGTTTAAACAAGATGGGGAGAGAGTGTGATTAATGTTAGACATTTTGGCAATGACTAAAATGCCACTGGTTTTAATATTCTCTCTCCTCCCCTATTTCCTCCCCACATTAAAGATCTTTGATTACAAGAAGGGGATAAAATAACTTGCAGGATGTCTCTATGAGGTCCCCTTTAAAGTATCTAGTGAGTTGTGTAGAAGGAACAAATTCTGGGCAATTATTTATTTATCAAAGGAAGGCAAAGGTTTCCATATTCTCATATTGTTCCTGACTAGATTTGCAAATAAAAACTTGGTCATAGAGAATGGAAACAAGAGATAGAATGTCTCTAAACATTTAACTTTAGTTTCAGATCTGATGTTTTCAAGAATCTGCAGATCAAGCTATTTAAGATAAACATCTAGCTATTTAAAAAAAACACGATCTCTCTCTCTCTCTCTCTCTCTCTCTCTCTCTCTCTCTCTCTCTCTCTCTCTCTCTCTCTCTCTCTCTCTCTTGCTTTCATACTGAGAAACTGTGAACTATATACCTTTATTTACTTCAACCTGATCATCTTAGATGAGGATTAGGGTTAAATAGAATGTTTTCAGATACTTACAGCTAATGTAACAAAATATTGTTAACTAGCTATGTTTACCTTTGTTTGACTTGAGTTCAGATGGACTTCTTAAGAACAGTTCTGATGAATCAGGTCCCAACCTCTTCTGATCCATCATTGTGAGGCACATAGTGACCAACTAGATACTAGAAATTCACAAAGATGAACAGAAGGATAAAAACCCTCTTCTATAGATGCTTCCCAGAGACTGGTAGCCATAAATGTGCTGAATTCCCCTTAAAGAATTATAATGTAGTGAATGTTTTGCCACAATTGTTACCAGAGAAATCCACAGTTTAATTTTGTGTGGCATAAGGAATGTGCATTCTTTAATTGGTCATGCATCTCCCCATACTGAATTTAATGGATGGGTTGGTGTTCTTATACATAAAGAAGAAAAAATATACCTGTATTCCCATGTTTAATTCTACGAATTACTCTATCGATATACACTAAAACATTCATGTCTCTTTTGTAAACCTCAATTTGTAACTGTTTGTGACCCTCAATTGTGCAAAATGGTATAAAAGAGCCGAGGTGGTGCAGTGGTTAGAGTGCAGTACTGCAGGCTACTTCAGCTGACTGCTAGCTGCAGTTCGGCGGTTCAAATCTCACCGGCTCAAGATTGACTCAGCCTTCCATCCTTCCGAGGTGGGTAAAATGAGGACCCAGATTGTTGGGGGCAATATGCTGACTGTGAACCGCTTAGAGAGGGCTGTAAAGCACTGTAAAGCGGTATATAAGTCTAAGTGCTATTGCTATTGCTATTGCTAAAATGGTATATCATAGGGCAAACAATTTTTCAATCAATTTACTGTAGTTCAAATGAGCTCACTTACAAAATCAATCCAAAATCCAAGATTTGATTCCCATGGAATTGAAATTTTGCAGAGTTGTGGCTACTTCAGTGCGCCCATGTTGGTATGCTACTGTGGTCAGCTGTTGTCATGTGATCATCATTTCCAATGCTCCCTACCAGCTTTTTACTAGGAAATTCAATGGGAAAATCAACAGGAAGTTAGAAGTCACTCCCACTGCTTCCACCCCCCACCCCCTGTCCATGGTCATTCTGTTTCTCTGTTTAGGAAGGAAAATATATCTGAAATGATGATCCAATGGGTCATGGGTTGTCTAGTATACATTAATCATGTTTCTTCATACTTGCTTTTCTTCTAAACCCTAAAGGTTGAAACTTCTCCTTCTGGGGGAACCGCTAATTTTAATTACTCTTATTTACATCTTTTCCACCTCTATTTGAGGGGCTGCCCCAGAGAGGAGTGGGGTCAAGCTACTTTCCAAAGCACCTGACAAGGAAGAATGGATGGAAACTGAACAAGGACAGATTCAACCTGGAAATAAGGAGAAATTTTCTGACAGTGAGAACAATCAACCAACGGAACAGCTTGCCTTCATAAGTTGTGGGAGCTTCATCCTTGGAAGCTTTTATGAAAAGACTGGACTGCCATCTGTCAGAAATGGTGCAGGGACCCCCGCTTGGGCAGGGGGTTGGACTAGATGACCTACAAAGTCCCTTCCAACTCTGTTAATCTGTTGTTTCTTAACCATTACTCCAAATACGCCCTTCCTCTTCTTGTTGTTCTTTGCATTATTCCTATCATATTACAGGGTCTGCAGTTTTGCATTTCGTCTGCTATTTTGTCTGATCTGCAGCATCGGTAGGGCATATGCCTACAGTTCATCTGTCTTCATTCAGGCAGTTCACCCATCACTTTTTCAGTCATCCTTGGGTCTGCTAGCTATCTGGGCTAAGTGCAAGTGCAACTCCAAATATGCTCTTAAATCTAGCTATAGATTTATATAAGATGATTACTCTGTGGCGGCTTAATTTGTAATTCCCTTCCTAATCGATATAAAGATGGAATTTACCGGGGCTTTTTTTTTCATACTATACTTTTTGTTGATTTTGTCTCCATGTTTTGCATTCTGATTCCAAAGTTCCTTTCCTGATAAGCCATGGCCAACACAGATCTCATTAATGTATATGAGAAGCTTAGATATTTTTTATGCCTATGCATATCACATTTTCCTTTACACTAAGCAGCATGTTGAAATCCAATCAAAATGATCTAACCTGCTCTTTGCAATCCCTTTATGATTTTAAAGACTCTGAATGGTTTTGTATCATCAGGAGATGGTGATGGCCACCTCACCTCACTGCTCACCCCAAATTCCAAATATTTTAAAACCAATTAAAAGATAAGGGTCTCAACAGCAATTCCTGGAGGAATCCGGTGTGAATATTGTCTATGTCTGTCTTTCGCAAGTAAGGGTGATGTAGGAGAGATAAAAGTAAGCATATGCTGTATACATTTTGTACACAAAGCTCTGTCTAACGGTTCTGTAAATTTGACAGATCTTACTGAGATGGATAAACTGGCTTCTTTGGTTAGAGAAAAGACAATATCTACATCTATTGGTGGCTGAAAACCCCTTGTGCATTTTTGTGTAAAAATGAAAAAAAATTGAAGCTGTGATTTATGGTTCTGATAATAAAACAGGATAGATTATAAAAAAGAAGAGAATCATGATGTAACTTTAGAGACAAACATTAAAAATGTAAGTGTACTTATAATTGCTGTGAAAAATATCAGAAGCCACGTCTTTATAACTTTCTTTAAATCTATTTCCTTTTTTTAATTGCACCTTTAACTTTCTCTGTTCTTTCTTTCTTTCTTTTTTTTTACATGTCTGTTCTAATTTTGTTAAATTATTGGCTCTCTGTTTTGTTTCTGAGCTTACAATGATATTTGTCTGGTCCCATAAGACAATACAGGAACTGGATGTCAACACTGAAGTGAGCCTGGCTGAAGCCATCTTGGAGGCTCCAGGGTTGCCACACAATGGTGGGAGTGGGGAAATAGTTAGATGGGGTTTTATAGCCAAAACAATAATGTTTTCTGTGGGAACCAAGGACATTTGCACAGGTGGCTGGCCAGAGGAGGAGCAAGTAACCAAGCGACC
Organism: Thermophis baileyi; assembly: GCA_003457575.1. Classification (NCBI taxonomy): domain Eukaryota; kingdom Metazoa; phylum Chordata; class Lepidosauria; order Squamata; family Dipsadidae; genus Thermophis; species Thermophis baileyi. The sequence continues at coordinate 252,845 of QLTV01004015.1, read as the reverse complement.
GGCCAGCACTTGGATTGGACAGCGTGACCAGTGACTTGGGGGGAAGGGGAAACATTTAATTTTTATCAGGTGAAAGCCGCGGGAAATTTCAGAGTCGGCTTTCACCAGTTATGCCAATATGATGTATCCAATAAACTGTACTTTGAGGAACTTAAGAGCCGAGGTGGCACAGTGGTTAGAGTGTAGCACTGCAGTCTACTTCAGCTGACTGCTAGCTGCAGTTCGGCGGTTCAAATCTCACCGGCTCAAGGTTGACTCAGCCTTCCATCCTTCCGAGGTGGGTAAAATGAGGACCCAGATTGTTGGGGGCAATATGCTGACTCTGTGAACCGCTTAGAGAGGGCTGTAAAGCACTATGAAGCAGTATATAAGTCTAAGTGCTATTGCTATTGCTATTGCTATTGCTATTGCTATTCTCACCGGCTCAAGGTTGACTCATCCTTCCATCCTTCCGAGGTCGGTAAAATGAGGACCCAGATTGTTGGGGGCAATAGGCTGACTCTGTAAACCACTTAGAGAGGGCTGTAAAGCACTGTGAAGCGGTATATAAGTCTAAGTGCTATTGCTACTAACTTGCCTGCCTCAGAGTTTTGTTTTCTATGGGTGCATTACTTGGAACACTGACACTGGAATAGATGATTATTCTAACTCATGAAACCTTTTCTTTATGTAGGAAAGATAAATACTCCTTCAAAGAGTGTCCATCTCCTGGTTCTCTTGGTTTTATAGTTTCTCCTTTAGCAACAGATAGAGAGAGACTAGGGACAGAATTAACCTTTGGCCAGCTTTGACTAAAGAGCTAATTGTAGCCTTTTGACCACAAAGCCACTCCAGCAGTGAATCATGACATTAACACTTTGCAATTAGGCAACTGAAACACACTTTACCTGGAACTCTCTTTGAAGAAGAACTGGAAAATACTGTTGGTTCAAAATATACTAACTCACCTGTTGGTGCAGCTGAGCTGCTTTAGCAGCATAGCATCAGTGCTTCAACGCTTTATGGTGTGTGTGAATTCAATCCAGCTTTTAATTTATAAAGCCCTATATGATTCCGTGCCCAAATACCTTCTGAATTGGCCCATCGTTTGTGTTCATCGTGAGAGAGAATTATCTTTATGGTTCATAAAAAGTGGCCGGGGGTGGGGACAGTAGCTAAGAAGAATTCCTTTTCAGTGAGAGTTTTTGGAGCACCTTGTCGCCTTTGACACCTGCAGGTTGCTTGCAAAGCTGTTCTGATTTTGTTCTCTCATGATTGTGGGCGCAAGGGGTACTATCAGATTTGGGCTTTATGTCTTATTTAACTATTTATCTATCTGAATTGGTATTAGGCAGGGGTATCAAACTGGTGGCCAGTGGGCCGGATGCGTCATGTATAGGCCACGCCCACCCCAGTTCCGCAAATGGGGAAAACATCAGGAAAGGTCACGACAGCAACATGACATGGCGAGTTTGACACTCATGGTATTAAGTGTTTAAGTCATCTGAATCATGTTGATTGCTTTGGCTCCTAGAGTTTGTTTCTCTATTGAGCTGTTGTAAACTGCTTGGACTCCGTTTAACTGGGCAGTATACAATTTTGCTAAATAAATAAATAAATAAATAAATAAATAAAATAAAATAAAATAAAAAATNTTGAAACTGTTACAATAGCTTCCATTCCACACAATGATGCTGCAGTAAAGCTTTGCACGTCAAAAATGATTTCGGCTTAAATTGACAGTTAAAGATCCTCTTCGGGTTTACTGTCTGAGACTTGCTGTCAGTCTGTTTTGAAAAAAAAAATAAATAAAATAAAAAAAAATAAAAAATAAAAAAATAAAAAATAAATAAATAAATAAATAAAATTAAAATAAAAAATAAAAATAAATAAAAAATAATAAATAAATAAATAAATAAATATAAATAAATAAATATAAATAAAATAAATAAATAAATAAATAAAATAAAAAATAAAAACAAACAAACAAACAAACAAATGCGACTGCCTCTCCAAAATCTGAAGTTGACTATAATTTGATGTTCCTGTGCTTATTTGTTTATGGCAAGCCTCTTTGTAATCTCAGGAGCTACCACAAAGAAGAGGGAGTCAAGCTATTCTCCAAAGCACCTGAGGGTTGGACAAGAAGAAATAGGTGGAAACTAATCAAGGAGAGAAGCAACTTAGAACTAAGGAGAAATTTCCTGACAGTTAGAACAATTAATCAGTTGAACAATTTGTCTCCAGAAGTTGTGGGTGCTCCAACACTGGAAGTTTTTAAGAAGAGATTGGACAACAATTTGTCTGAAGTGGTGTAGGGTTTCCTGCCTAAACAGGAGGTTGGACTAGAAGACCTCCAAGGTCCCTTCCAATTCTGTTATTTTATTCTAAGTGTATAATCCTAACATATTTTTAAAATTAATTTTAGAAAAAGTTTTAAAGAGACCATAAAAGCTAACAGAAATTGATAAAAAAAGAAAGAACAAAGAAAGAAAGAGAGAAGGGAAAATAAAAAAATAAAAACAAAACCCACACCAAACCAAAAAAAAATGCAGTTGGAAAGAATAAAAAGAATTAGAAAGAAGAAGCCTCTGTTTTTTTCTAGAATAGAAACTAACATTTTCTATTATCATTTTTATATAATCATCAAAACTACAAGAAATAAGTGCATTTGTTTCTGTTTTATGCAAAAATGTAGGTATTGTCAGTGGTGGGTTTCAATTTTTTTTACTACCAGTTCTGTGGGCGTGGCTTGGTGGGCGTGGCAGGGGAAGGATACTGTAAAATCTCCATTCCCACCCCACTCCAGGGGAAGGTTACTGCAAAATCCCCATTTCCTCCTGATCAGCTGGGACTCAGGAGGCAGAGAATAGATGGTGGCAGGGCCAATCAGAGGTGGTATTTACCAGTTCTCGAAACTACTCAAAATTTCCGCCACCGGTTCTCCAGAACTGGTCAGAACCTGCTGAATCCCACCTCTGCATTGTGTTTTCCATGAAGCTGATTTAGCCATGATTTAGCCAGCTCCATCATGTTCAACATTGTGGGTATGTTCGAATCTTTCCACTTTTTGAGCATATAAAAATCTCACTGCAGTTGTCAAAGATAAAAATAAAGTGCCATGACTTTTTTTCTAGTTGCCTGTCCATTAGTGCCATAAGAAAAGTGTCTGGTTTCGATTGCACTTTAATCTTTACAATCTTCTGAATTAATGTATATATTTGTATCAATTTTTTGGTTTTTTACACATCCACAAACTTGATAAAATGTCCCTTCATGTTGTTCATATTTCCAGAAAAAATTCAAAGCAGCTTTATATATTCTACACTATTTCTCTGGTGAGAAATACCAACAATACATCATTGTATAAAAATTCTCTTTAAGGTTAGAACAGAACATAAATTTCAATTGTTTCAATCATATATTTTTCCATTGTTCCACTTATATAACGTAACCAAAGTTTTTAGCCTAATTCATCACACATTCTTTCACTTGTTCTTTATCTGTCTTATATTTAAACAAAAGTTCACACATTTTAGCAATAAGATGTTCAACATTAGCACATAATTCTATTTCAAACTCAGTCTTACATCCTAAAACCATTTATTCACTTTAAATCTCACTTTTAATTGTACATAAGAAAACCATTGACAATATATCTTTCCACTGTAAAATCTTCTCTTCATTTTATTTTACAATCTCCTTGAGAGAACTGTAATGCATCACGGTAAGTTAGCCATTATGTTTACTTCTTATTTCTCATCTATAAAATGCCACTTGCACTGAAAGTTGCAAAGGTGTTTTCAGGCAAAATCTAAATTTGTATTTACTCCATACAGAGAATGGCCTATATGATATAATGCCTGATATAATGGTTTTTGAAATCTACATTCGCCTTAGCTTTGACATACCATAAATATCAATGCCACCCAAATCAGATTCAATTAGAAAGAGAGCTGGAAGGGACCTTCCAACTTCTGAAGGCATTATGTCCTTCTATCCCCAATCATCTAATAATTGTCCAATCAGGACAATTAACCAGTGGAGCAGCTTGCCATCAGAAGTTGTAGGTGCTTCATCACTGGAGGTTTTTAAGAAGAGACTGGACAGCCACTTGTCTGAAATGGTATAGGGTCTCCTGCTTGAGCTGGGGGTTGGACTAGAAGGCCTCCAAGGTCCCTTCTAGCTCTATTCTGATTGATCTATTTCTTAATAACACCCACTCCTTCATCCAAACTAAACAGAGGCAGAAAAATATAATTTTAAATCCAGTAGCCCCAATCCTCTTCTTTCCTTTGTAAATTGTAGTAGCTTATATTTAACTTGTGTTTTTTCCCACCCTATAAATTTAAATAGATGCTTCCACCATTATTTAAATGGTACATCAGTTGTCAAAACAGGTATTGTCTGAAACAAAAATAACATTCTGCAGTGGTGGGATACAAATAATTTAGCAACTGGTTCTCTGCCCTAATGACCATCTGGGTGGGCGTGGCCATGGTAGGCATGGCCAGGGGGTGTGACAGGCAGCACTTGGCCTCCTGCACCCCCCTGGGAGAAAAAACGGGCCGCAGGGGGGGACTCACCATCCCCCGCGCCCCATTTTGGGCCTAGTAGGCCTACCTGAACTTACCTGGGAATCAAAATGGGGTGCGTGGGGACTCCTGGAAGGGGCTGGGTGGGGCCAGTCAGCAATTTAACTACCGGTTCACCCGAACTGGCCTGAACCGGCTGAATCCCACCACTGATTCCAGGTCTGTGATGGCGAACCTATGGCACGCGTGCCACAGGTGGCACGCAGAGCCATATCTGAGGGCACGCGAGGCGTTGCCCTATGTCAGCTCCAGCGTGCATGTGTGTGCTGACCAGCTGATTTTCGGCTTTCCGGAGGGGGGGAGGCCGTTTTCACCCTCCCCAGGCTTCAGGAAAGCCTCCGGAGCCTGTGGATGGTGAAAAATGGGCCCAACTTCCGGTAGGCCAGTTGGGCCGTTTTTCGCCCCCTCCCCAGGCTTCAGGAAAACCGCCGGAGCCTGTGGATTCTGGTAGGCCCGTTGGGCCCGTTTTTCGCCATCCACAGGCTCCGGAGGCTTTCCTGAAGCCTGGGGAGGGTGAAAAACAGCCCAATGGGCCTACCGGAAGTCCAGAGGCTTCAGTGAGGCCTGTGCGCATGCAGCACGGGGGTGTGTGCACACATGCACGGGGAGGAGGGAATTGCATTATGTGTGTGGGCGCGCGCATGCTATCACGCACGTGCGCGCCCTTTTGGCACCTGAGCAAAAAAAGGTTCACCATCACTGTTCTAGGTAAAACATTAATCTTTATCGCAGAAATTCTGCTCAACAGTAACAATTGTAATTTGTTCCATCTTGAAATGTCTTTTTATTCCTTGTTGTCTAAACAGTTTTGAAATAACGTACTATTCATATTTGTCATGGTTTATTTAAATACTTTATCTTTTTCTCAGTCTTAAAGCCTTTTATTTATCATTTTTGCTTGATCTTGTATTTTCATATTTTTGTCAACATCTTCTATCTTCTGTTTATTAAACTTGCAATCTACATATGCCCCAAATTCTTTTAATTTACTCATTAAAAGTTCACCTCCCTTTAAGGGGTCTACTAAAACCAGAAGCAAGTCATCTGCAAAAACTCTTAACTTTTTTGACTTTCTTTTTAAGAAAGTCCCACAATTTTCTCATCTTGTCTTATGTCTCTATTCAATAAAGGTAGTCCTTGACTTACAACAGTTCATTTAGTGAATGGCACTGAAAAAAGTGACTTATGACCGTTTTTTTACACTTATAACTATTGCAGCATCCCCTTGGTCCCATGATCAACATTCAGATGTTTGGCGACTGACTCAGATCTATGATGGTTTCAATGTCCCAGGGTCATGTGATCCCTTTTTGTGAACTTCTGACAAGCAAAGTCAATGGAGAAGCGAGATTCACTTAACAACTGCAGTGATTCACTTAACAAATGTGGCAAGAAAAGTTGTAAAATGGGGCAAAACTCATTTAACAAATGTGTCACTTACCAACAGAAAAAAGGAGATAGTGGGCAGCTTTGTCTTGTTCCTTTTTGCACCCCACATGGTTTGGTGAAATCTTCATTAATAATTATTTGTGCCATCTACAGAGCCGAGGTGGCGCAGTGGTTAGAGTGCAGCACTGCAGGCTACTTCAGCTGACTGCTAGCTGCAGTTCAGCAGTTCGAATATCACCAGGCTCAAGGTTGACTCAGCCTTCCATCCTTCCGAGGTGGGTAAAATGAGGACCCAGATTGTTGGGGGCAATATGCTGGCTCTGTGAACCGCTTAGAGAGGGCTGTAAAGCACTGTAAAGCGGTATATAAGTCTAAGTGCTATTGTTATTGCTATCTACGAAGTATAAATTGATTCCACTCATTTTATATTCCCTCCGAAATTCACATCTTCCAAACTTTTAAAGAAGAAAGTCTGGCTGAAATTGTTAAAAGCTTCTCTGAATGTAGAAAAATCAATGCTGCTTGTTTTTCATTATGTTGTTCCAAATACTCCAAAACATCCAACATAGTTCTAAAATTATCTTTCAGCTGTCTTTTAGATAAAAACCCACATCGATCCTCATGAATAAATTCTCACAAAATTATTTTCAGACTTTCAACTAAAATCATTGTAAACAACTTGTAGTCATTATTTAATAATGATATTGGTTTGTAATTTCTTGCTAAAGTCAAATCTTTCCTTCTTTAGGTATTAATGTTACATTGTCCTCTTTCCAAGTCTCTGGCATTTTTGCTTCATGCAAAAGAATTCATTGTAATTTGTAAAGGTTGTACATGTTTATCCTATAATAAAAGTTTCACAAGCAATTAAAAAGAGTAAGCCAGGAAAAGAAAGGTATCTGGACCAGATTGTAATTTGATCATATTTGAATTTTATCCAAGTAGAATTGATAATAATCTCAAAAGCAAAAAAGTAATATAAGTCTACAGACAGCTTTGTTTAACAGAATAACAGATTTGGAAGGGACCTTGGAAGTCTTCTATTCCAACCCCCTACTCAAACACGAGACCCTATACCATTCCAGATGTGTGACTGTCCAGTCTCTTCTTAAAGGCCTCCAGTGATGAAGCACCCACAACTTCTGAAGACAAGCTGTTCCACTGGTTAATTGTTCTCACTGTTAGGAAATTTATCCTTAGTTCTAGGCTGCTTCTCTCCTTGATTAGTTTCTATCCATTGTTTCTTGTCTTGCCCTCTGTTGCTTTGGAAAATAGGTTGACCCCCTCTTCTTTGTGTCAGCCCGTCAAATATTGGAACACTGAATCACCTTTGTTTTGCTTTGAATCACCACTACTATGTAGACCAGATCAGTAAACTAATTCAGCAGGAAAACTAGCTCTCTTTCCCAAGAATGCTTGCAATGGAATGCTTCAACTCTGCTGTTTTTGTAATGGCTTCTGAGTAATTCCTTTGCATTTTTCTACACTTTGAAAGTGAAGCATCTTCTTCTTCTTCTTCTTCTTCTTCTCCTTCTCCTTCTCCTTCTCCTTCTCCTTCTCCTTCTCCTTCTCCTTCTCCTTCTCCTTCTCCTTCTCCTTCTCCTTCTCCTTCTCCTTCTTCCTCCTCCTTCCTCCTCCTCCTCCTCCTCCTCCTCCTCCTCCTCCTCCTCCTCCTCCTCCTCCTCCTGTTAAAGCTCTTCCTATCACCCTGGACCTTGAACAAAGAGGTGTCACCTAATTTGAGATAAAATAGAATTTTGAAACAAAGTGGGATTTTGTGTTCACACAACAGCCAAGTAATTTAATGGGAAGCCAAAAGTGTTTCTATAAAGATTAGGAAAAGGGGAAAAAAAACCAAACCTTTACAAATATTCTTAATCTGCAAATGTGAGGGACAGAGGGTCCACATAACACCTGCACTGATCTTCTTGAACCTGAGATGATATTCTGAAGCTGAGTTCGAATTAGGGACAGTCCTAGTTTTGGACAAAGTGAAATAACAATTGACTCTGGCAGCAGAAGCTATAAGTAATAGAAAATTGTGCCTCTATACTTCCTAGCCTAACTTGCTGTATTCAGGGAGGACTGAGAGTCTATTCCAAAACCAATGTCAAAAAATTAACCCCAGTTCAACTGGCCTTTTTTCATGGACAAGAAGGGGACCACAATTTGTTTAACAATGGCTTCAGGTATTGAAGTCTTAGTTTGGTCCAATTTGGAGAGATCTAAAATAAGAGAAACAGGATAGCAATCCTGAATTTTCTATAAAGCTTCACAGAAACTAATGGGATGAAGTCCTAGGAAGGACCTAAGAATTTGTTTGAAATACAGCATTTATTTTATGATTAAAGATACCAGGAAGGAATGCTTTCTTCTCATTTCAGGAGCCATGTCTTTATTGGGATCGCGGTTGAATTTCCCTTCCTAGTTTTTCATTCATTCATTTGTAAACCACCCAAAGTCACCTTATTGTTGAGATGGGCAGCATATAAATTCAATAGGCAATAATGAATAATTCATATTTACACGTAGGTTTTCTAAGAAAAGAAAGAGGTCTTGATAGCACCACCGAAATTCTGAGCAGCTGAATTTTGCTCATCTTCAAGTAGTGTTTTCTTACCTTCTGTCTCTCACATTAAAAGTGATTGGCTAATATGTAATCTAATTTTTAGAAATACCTTGTAGCTGGATTCAGACATCACATTGATGCAGAGTGGTTACAGTTTGGAGCTAATGCAAATGAGCAGGGTGGGAGAGCATTGACCATTCATCCATGACTATTTGCGTCAATGGAAGTGGCTAAACAAATCAAAGAAAAGCCTGCTGGGACTTGCTCAGCATGACAACAGATTTAAGATCATTTTCTACTTCCTTCTGGTTTACCCTTGGCTTCTTAATCCAGCTTGTTAAGGACAGAATAAGATAAATCTACCAGCAGGGTCCAAAGTAGGAATTTAAAAAGTCAAGTCATGACCTAACAATGATAGTCATAGCAATATGATCAAAGTCTTGACTCTTTGTGTGTGCACACAACATGAACACACATCCAAAAGAGCTGGGATTTTGATTGTACTGCAGCAACTCTTATGATCCCAGTAGATCTCAGTGGTAAAATACGTCCCTTGGTGACTGCTTCACAAAAACCTACAAGGACATTTCTGCTTAGAGCAGGGGTGTCAAACTCAAGGCCCGGGGGCCGGATCCGGTCCGCGAGGTGCTTAGATCTGGCCTGCGGGGCCGCCCTGGAAACAGTGAAGGAATGGCCCACGTTGCCTCTGCCCGCAAAAATGGAGCTTGGGAGGGCTGCACACGGTTTTCCCAAGCTCTGTTTTCACTGGCGGCAGAGGGTTGCAGGAGGCTGTTGCAGCCGAAAATGGAGCTTGGGAGCCCGTTTTCACTGGCAGAGCGCTCGGGCCACCACAGGCGCCCCCGACACGAGTGATGTCGAGCTGGCCATGCCCACCCCAGCCTCCCAAGGTCAAACACAACCCTGATGCGGCCCTCAATGAAATCAAGTTTGACACCCCTGGCTTAGAGTGTTAGACTATTTCTTTCTATCTATCCTATCTATGCTCACTCAGAGAACTATTAGGAGATTTAAAAGGGAAGCTGTATTAATCAACAATGAGTTTTATCTCAGCAAACTAAATGTGAGGCTCTCTGTTTCACAGCTGCTTGTAGCTTAAGTGCCATAGGTAAAAGAATCAGGTTGATAAAGCAGCACTGCAATGCAATATTTATGTATGATGTGACACTGCATGCCTGGCCCAAAGTAGCACAACTAACAGTGTGAAGCTGTAATTATGCTCTTACCTTTCTGATGAAACTAGGAAGATCTTGTGAATGCTGTTGCATAACCCTGTAATGTTTGTTTGCTGAGTTGGCATGATATGCTATCCAAAGATAACATGGGTTGTGTAATCTATAGTTCAAGTATTGTGGGAAATCAGTCATTTCCTGTTGTATGAACCAGGCAATCCTATCAAGTCATAATATGGCTTCTTTATTCAAATCGAATATATAAACATAAGAACTGTACTCTCTTAGATCTCATGAGTTTTGTGAGCATAGTTCTTGTGTTGGGGCTGTACAATTGCATGCAAAATTCTAGATAATTATTAGATGTCAGGAAAGTGATCGAGATTTCAATACTTCCTTGCTGCCATCTAGTAGTCTGTATTATAATGATGGGAATTCAGACACCCATAGATTTCTATTTAGGTAGCAGCACATCCAATCTTGGATGTTCTCAAAAAGCTAAACAGCGTCAGATCTAATCAGTACTTAGGTGGAAGAGTACCAGAAAATACCAGGAGTGTAAGTTAGACTGAGAAGAAATTGAAAAATTCTAGAAGAAGGCATGGACAAACTTCTTTTGTATTGTTGCCATGAAAAACACAGGGAAAAGACCCTCAATATGGTATGCTCTCTTCCAGCAGTGTCCTTTGGCAGTGGTTAAAAACCCAAGATGGAAGCCATAGTAGATGGTTGAAGCCATAACCCTGCTTTGTAAATGTGCTAATATCACACACTTGAACAAACAGGCAAGGCTTCAACTGCCCTACAGCAACTGTCATTACATCCTTTTGGAGCTCCTCTGCTGCCAACTCTTTATCGTAGGCCAAACTAGGACACTTGAGTAACAAATGCTATTGTCATTTTATTATAACATTTCAATAACAGAATTTTGCAAGTGTGAATGGGCTTCCCCCACCCTCTCTTTATCTTATGAGAAACTAAGAAGGCCCATGTCTGAGACGCTTACTCGAATTAAATTTCTGCCCTAGGCTCAGATTTCTATTATCTGATCATTGTCTTCCTCGTGCTCCTCAAAGTTATTATACCTGCATATCCTTCTGTTTTCTTCTCAGTAATCCTGCCCCCTACCTGTAATCCTCTTACTTTCATCATTGTTCTTGAGATATTACGTGTTTCTTTTTCTAATGTTTTAAATATTTTCCAGTCTGTGGTATTATTATGAACATCAGTCATTTTCAAGAATGTTGAAAGGTCAGACACCTCTAAGGACCTTATAGTGCCAACATCATGTTTACCTCATTCTATGCCCCATCTAATTTTAGTTTTTAAAAATATTCCTTTAACTTAAAATAAGTGAGAACTAGAAAGCTGTAAAATAAAATGCCAGCCTCAAGCCAAACCTTTCTTTCAAGGAATGCATCTGGGACTAGAACATAAATTTGATAGGGAAGTATTTGGAAGTATGCCCAGTTGCTTGGGGTGAGGAGAGAAAAGAGGAAGAAAATAAACCAAGTGAGTTGAAAGAGCATCCAGGGAGCCTCAGGCTGCCAACCAGCCTGTCCTGGTTAGTTTATGGTTTATCACCTATGATTATTAAAAAAAAAAAGGCAAAACATGCATTGCAATATCACAGTGCAAACTCTGGCTGCTTCCTTTCCCTGAAGAAGATCCCAGTCTCTTTAAGATATATATGTATTTTGCTACCTATAGTATACTTGAAATGGTCTGGAGATTTATTCAATAAATTATGTACTTATGATCCCTGGAATGTTCTGGAGGGGGTGGGGAGTTCAAAAATACTATAGATGTCCTGCTCCAAACTGAACTGACATTACTGTAGAAAAAAAGAAGAAGCAGAGCCTGGGGGTGGAGTCAAGTGAGTAATTAGCTTGGAGTCATTATGTTCCCACAAGTGATCCAAGTTCAGCTCCCCTTTAAATTCTGTTGACTCTTATCTAGCACCAATTTAGTGCTCTTCCTAAGTTGACTAGATTCTTGTGTATATAGGCATGGGCTAATAAATCATCTTAACTGGAACTTAATGTGTGAGCCTGATTCTTTGCGCCTGACAATTACTTGGCTAAAAATGGATGAATGGCATGAAAGCCTGCAGCAACCAGAGGCATTGTCAAAATGACAAATTGTGTGTCATGATGTTACAAGACAAAATCTAACCATTGTGTTCTCGTGGGGAACATCCAGTGAGTGGTCCCACTGGGTGCCAAACCAAAAAATCTTGGACGGCACTTAGAAAATCCGCACTTTCACAAAATTTCCATCTGTCAATTATAAAAGGCCACAATGCTTGGATCCACACATATACTATACTTATGATATCCTACCGTAGGTTCTTGGGAAGAACCTGATGCATATGAAGGCCAACACCAGCTAATGAACTGGCAGCTGTGATTTGACATTTTTTCATAATAATCATAATAATCATAATAATGATAATAATGATGATGATAATAATAATAATGATAATGATAATAATGATCATCATCATCATCATCATCATCATCATCATCATATCAGGAGAAGTGGAACAACTTTTGATACAGTGCTGAGAGATGCTTTGTGATAATTTCTAAAATAAGAGACAATAAAAGTCATGCTTCTTAGTTATCGCTGAGGTATGAATGTATTTATCTGTTGCATTTTTATCTCACCTTTTCTCCATGAGTTAAGTCTAATGTACAGAGTTCAAGCTCCTCAGTTTTCTCTCCTCTACAATTCTATGGAAGACCTGAGAAATTGTAACTGGCTTAAAAGTATCCACTGACCTTTATGTCTCTCAATCCTGCAAGATAGGGAAGGTCAGGGAACAGGAATCATCTGGATTTTTTAATAGTACTTTAATGCAATTAAGGTATTGTAAGAGAATCTTGAAAGCCTGTCAAAGCTCCTCTCTACTTCAACTTTCACGTAAGTTAATTGAGATAGATTGTCTTGAGATTCTTCTTCATGCATTGTACCTTCCAAGGCAGGGGTGAAATCCAGCAGGTTCTGACAGGTTCTGGAAATTTTGGTAGCGGAAATTTTGAGTAGTTCGGAGAACCAGCTAATACCACCTCTGGCTGGCCCCAGAGTGGGGTGGGAATGGGGATTTTGCAGTAACCTTCCCCTGGAGTGGGGTGGGAATGGAGATTTTGCAGTATCCTTCCCCTGCCATGCCCACCGAGCCATGCCCACCGAGCCACACCATGCCCACCAAGCCACGCCCACAGAACCAGTAGTAAAAAAAATTGGATTTCACCACTGTTCCAAGGACCGAGAAATGTCTAGTGGTTAAGACTCTGGCCTACAAACCAGGAGACTGTGACTTCTAGTTCTGCCTTAGACATGAAAACTGCTTGGGTGACTTGGGCTAATCACCAGGAGACTGAGAGTTCTAGTCCCATTTTAGGCATGAAAGCCAGCTGAGTGGCCTTGGGCCAGTCACTCTCTCTCAGCCCAACTCACCTCACAGGGTTGTTGTGGGGAAAATAAGAGGATGAAGGAGTATTAGGTGCGTTTGCCACCTTGAGTCATTTGTAAAAATAATAAAGATGGTAGATAAATAAACAAATACAAAATAAATATGGATGTTTTTGTAACAACCCCACCTTCCCTAGACATTCCATTTCAATAACTTAGTGTAAATTTGAACTTGGATGTCTCTATCCCTAGCCCAAAATTCTAACCATTATGTGTCCATACCCAATCACAAGAAATGATGTCTTTCTCTTTCGAGATCCAACATGACTTCACTGCTTTTCTGTAGATCATACCAATAACTCTTTGAACAATCAGAAGTATTCAATAGTTTGGTGTGCAAACTAAAGAAAATTCCACATGAAGGATCTCTTTCAATTCTTCTCATGATACTGGTTATTATTGGTTATGATTGATTAGGAGCCATGCTGGTGTAGTAGTTAGAATGCAGTATTGCAGGCTGACTCTGGGCTGACTCTGTCCACTGCCAAGAGTTCGATCTTGACCGACTTAAGGTTAACTCAGCCTTCCATCCTTCTGAGGTTGGTAAAATGAGGACAGAGATTGTTGTGGGAGGGGGGGTTATTTTGACTCTGTAAACCATTTAGAGAGTTCTGTAAAGCACTTTGAAGTGGTATATAAGCCTAGGTGCTATTGCTATTATGTGCCATCAAATCTTAGATTTTTCTCCTTGGCTATCTGTCCCTAACTTGTTCTTTCAAGTTTCTTAGTAGTGTACTCATGGCTGAGTTCATAGTGGATTTTCTTTGAATAAATATAATAAACTCTCAAATATGTCTCCTGGATATGATGGTGATGATGAATGATCATCTTCAGATTGATTCAAATGAGTGGATGAACCCTCTGCCCAGATAATTTCTCTTTCCTAAGCTTTGATCACCACCTGCTCTGCTCTTGGTGTTGGGACTCAGGTGGTCCTGAGAAGATAATGCCATTTTCAATTAAAAAAAAATTGGTGCTGTTGTTGTGCTAGCTAAGAAGCCATTAGCATACCAGAAGTATTTCTAAGTCTTCCAAGTGACAATTAGGGATCAAGTAGGCAAACTTTGTGCAAAGTTCCATCATTAGTTCTAAACACTGTCATGCTTGAGAAAATTAAAGGGAAATCAGTATGCAAAAGAAATGTCATTAAAGGTTTTCTGGATGGATTGGGACCATTCTGACAAAGGCAGAAAACAGTGACTACCACCCTTGCCACAATTTCTACAGCCCCAATTTGCTATGCTGCAGTAAAGATCTCCCTATTAAAAAAAAAAAAAGAAGAAGCTAAGCAAATTGCATATCCCATGACTCTGAGTGGGTTTTGTTTGTTTGTCCGCTTATTGATTGATGTTTCAATTTTTATACTGTACATTATCCCAAATGGAATTAATGGTTCAAAATGCAACCTAATCTATAACTTTTGCACTGAAGTTGCCAGGTTCAATCCTGCATTTTTTATTTATAATATCTCAGGGTGATTGCCAAGCTAACAAAGGTTTTGAGAAATCTACCAGCCAGCTTGAATAAATATGTACAGGGGATCTGCTTAGTTTGAGAAAGAAAGAAAGAAAGAAAGAAAGAAAGAAAGAAAGAAAGAAAGAAAGAAAGAAAGAAAGAAAGAAAGAAAGAAAGAAAGAAAGAAAGAAAGGAAGGAAGGAAGGAAGGAAGGAAGGAAGGAAGGAAGGAGAAGAAATAAAGAATGAATGAATGAATGAAGGAAGGAAGGAAGGAAGGAAGGAAGGAAGGAAGGAAGGAAGGAAGGAAGAAGAAGAAATAATGAATGAATGAATGAATGAATGAATGAATGAATGAATGAAGGAAGGAAGGAAGGAAGGAAGGAAGGAAGGAAGGAAGGAAGGAAGGAAGGAAGGAAGGAAGGAAGGAAGGAAGAAAGGAAGGAAGGAAGGAAGGAAGGAAGGAAGGATCAAGATAGTGACCACACATGTAATCAAAGTTGCTACCATTTAATACGTGTTGATTGTACGGTTGATTCAGCCATCTAGCTTTTCTGTGATCATCCCTCTGAGTATGTAAACATTAAAGCTAGTTTTATTGTGTTGATGAATAGACTGAACCAGTTTCCTCATCTTCTAGTACCATCCACAAGACAGGTATTTTTTAAAAGTCTGCAATGGCATGATCTAGAATCCGTCTGGCTCATTTTCACTATGCTAATTTGCATCCAGCTTGAAATGTTCCCCAGCTCAAAATACTGCATAAAGTCTCCCCCCCTCTCTCTCTCCCCCCCCCCCCTCTCTCTCTCTCACACACACCTTTTAATACCATTTTCTTGGCAGCAATATGTATCAATTTCCCAGGTTGCTACAGCCCTAAAATTTCCTGATGATCTTTTACTTCAGAACTAACCAGGTGCATTCCTGCTTAGTCTGCTGGAATTACCTAAACATCAGGGAGAGTTAGACTGAGATGTAGAGCATATTGGTGCTGACTCTTTAAAATTGTCCCTGTTGTCGTCCCCAAGCTTGGTATCTGGCTTGACTCTTAAACTGATTTAAATAAAACCCTGCTTGAGACAGTTTGAGACACTTTGGCAACAATTTGCAAGGTATTCTGGGGTGCAGATTGCCACATCCTCTCATTGGACAGTTTCCTACTTCCTTCCCACATTTTTGATCCAGGAAAGCAATAGGCATTTTCTTTCCTTCCTATGGGCAGATCTCTTTCTGGAGACATCTCTCCCTCTCCTTCTCCTTCTCCTTCTCCTTCTCCTTCTCCTTCTCCTTCTCCTTCTCCTTCTCCTTCTCCTTCTCCTTCTCTCTCTCTCTTATCTATCTATCTATCTATCTATCTATCTATCTATCTATCTATCTATCTATCTATCTATCTATCTATCTATCTATCTATCTATCTATCTATCTATCTATCTATCCCTAACCTTAATCATTGCCTCAATTAAGGATTAAGGGAGCATTCCTGCTTTCTCAAAGTAAGAAATCAAAGTACAAAGTGTTTTTTAAAAAAGTAACAAGCTGCAGGCAAAATGCTATCTGAATTGAGTGAAGTGGGAAGTAGCTGGAAAGCAGTAGCAGAAAAATGTATATGGAGGTCACTTTTGCACTTGGTAAAGGCAAGAACTTCCATTCCTTCTAACCTCAAAATGGTTGCTGGCTGGTAATGATGACAGAGCATACTGGCAATGTTCATAAGTCCTAAGTTTGGCTACAGGCTTAACTTGGACTCCTGAAGCCAGTTCCTTGTGTGAAAAAAGGCCAGTGGCTCAGCATGTACAGGGGATCCCTTTCTACATGTCTCAAATAAAATAATTTCAGATACCCAGATAACAGAAAAAAGATGTGCTAAGATGAAGAGAACCACTGACAGTGTCAATATTTCCTGGAAATATTGGAAGTTTCAGTCTCAGAAGTGCTCATGTTGGGGAAGGCTGAGATACCACCTCATGTCTGTCTATCTATTGATGAGACGCCTATTATTAGAGCCATGGTAGTGCAGTGGTTAGAGTGCAGTACTGCAGGCTAATTCTGCTGACTGCCAGCAGTTCAGCAGTTCAGCAGTTCGATTTTCACCAGCTCAAGGTTGACTCAGCCTTCCATCCTTCCGAGGTCAGTAAAATGAGGACCCAGATTGTTGGGGCAATATGCTGACTCTGTGAACCACTTAGAGATCATTGTAAAGCACTGTGAAGTGGTATATAAGTCTAAGTGCTATTGCTATTGCTATTAGAAAACAGATTAAAGTAACATTTATAGAACTGAGAACAATTCTGCCAGCCGGTTATTCTAATGTTCCCCAATTTTCTTTTTTATTTATTTGGGGAGAATATGTGACTTACATCTTGTAGAGGCTTCGGACACATTTGGTACCCTTTAAAATCTCTCCAAATCTCAAAAAATGAATACCTCAAACTTCTTGTAAGGGTAAGAAGCATTTGGCCATATTTAAACCTCAAAATGGAACCAAAGCAAAACCCAAAACTTTGACCCAAATGTTCTGGTGACATCAGGACATTACTGGCCACACCCCTGCAATCCCCAGGCAGCCCTTAGCTCCCAGGCAGGGCACGAAGCATCTCCAGGCTGCAAATGTCATATAGCCTAAGACCATTATTACTGAGACAAGTTCAGTAAATTGATTTGGATCTCTTATCAACCAGGAAGCATCTTCTGAGTCTTTGGATATTCTGGAGAAGTCTCTATAGACCAGATAAAAATGGGGGGGGGGGAGAGAAAACAGATAGCCTCAACTTACGACTGTAATTGTGCCGGGAATTATGGTTGTAATTCATTACAGACATAAGTTGAGGCACCCACATAAACAGAGATAATTTTCCAAACTTTTTCCTTGTTAAGCAAATGCCATGGTCTTTAAGCAAACCCATTCATTTGAACAGGTGTTTTTTTTTTTTTTGCCAGAAAGTAACAAAAAATGCCAGAAATCAGCAAAAAAAAAAAAAGTATTGCAAATCATGTTCATGTGACTGTGGAACACCACACTTGTAAAGGTGACCCACCCGACATGTATTCATGTGAGCATGGAGGAGGGCACAACCATTTATGGTGGCTGAAGTGCTTAATAGGCCATAAAACACCTGTGCGATGAATGTCCTGACTTCAAATAGTCGTAAAACAATCGGTCGTTAAGTCAGGACTACCTGTAGAAGAATACCCATACATAACACAAAATAGTCAATCTGTACATTTGTAGGCATTAAGGCTTCTACTGACAGAATAAGAGTCCAGGAATATCTTTACATATGAACATACAGTACATATATTTACAAAAGTAAATAATGCATTATTTCCTAGGATTATTCCACAGGATCCCAGGAAAAGACAATATGATGAACTCACCCAGACCCTTCCCAGATGCCTCTCCAGATGCTAGTTTGGAGGAGGATGAGCCAGCAGCTGAGGGCTACGAGCCAGGAGTGGAGGGGCCGAGTACAGGGGAGCAAGCAGACCAGCAGTCGGCTGAGCTAGAGACAGGAGAGACACAGCTGCAGCTGGGAAACCCAGAGGCTTTGGGTGAGGGAACACAATTGCAGCTGGCCAGTGGAGATAAAGAAAAACTACCTCCTCCTCCAGATTCGAGAGCATGTAGGGCTGAGAGGAGGCAGGCACAAAGAAGGTCAGCCAGGCTACTTGCAAGGAGGCAGTCTCATCCCTCTTGATGAGCTGCACCAGGAAGCAGTTATTTAAGCTCAGCAAGGGGAGTGAAATGATGCTTGAAACAACCTGTTCATTTCCTTGCTGTGTGTTCCCCCATTGTGTCTCTTCAGCTGTGGCCTTGCCCTTATTTTTGTAGACTTGCCTTGTCTTGTGGACTTGTCTTGTCAACTTGCTTTTGCCTTAGGGACTTTCTTTTGCCTAGTGGACTGGACTTGCCTTTGCTTTGAGGACTAGTGTTGGCTTCTTTTGAATAGCCTGTGGGGTAGAGCTGGTGCTGGCACAGGGAATTGCTGGGGAATACTAATTCAGGCTTGGAAGCCTTAATAAAGACTCCTAACACCCATGGTGTGAGTGTGAGTGGAACAGCACAGACAACTGCATTATGTTGTTTTGCATCCATGCATACTTTGAATCATAATTTTGGAACTAAATGCAAATTCTTGCATAACTCTAGTAGATAGTATTTTATATTATTTTTACAAATAACTCAAGGTGGCAAACCTTCGTCCTGTTTTCCCATAACAACAACAATCCAGTGAGGTGTGTTGGACTGAGAAAGAGTGACTGGCCCAAAGTCACCTAGCTGGCTTTCATATCTAAGGTGGGGCTAGAACTCATGGTCACCCAGTTTCTAGCCTGTATATCCATGGGAAAGTGTGTTGGTTTCTTATCTTCTCTGGCTGAAAGTGTTGATATAGCAACTGTACACGCTGCCAAAACTGAAAATTGGCCACAGCAGGGTGCAACTATCAATATCTCTTGGAGAAGGAAAGTCATATGTTCCTCCAGTCAATGAAAGGTGAGTCTGCTGTTAAAATGCCTGCTCCACCAAACTGACAACTCATTCCTGTCTTTTTAATCACCTTTTGTTGGAGTCCAGCCCTGGCTAACACACTCTGGAGTGAGATTCTCACCATGTAATTATTGTAACAGACAGTCGTGCATCAAGGAAAAAAAATATGGAAATGCTGTAACTCCTTGTTTGGCTTGTGATGGATGAAAAGCAGTAATTGAAGGACTCAGAGATGAATTTTTTTTCCTGCCTGTGGCCCAATAAACAGAAAAACTTGGAGACTGGCATTGAATTGATGTCTGCCATTGGGGCATAGCTTCTTCCACCTCCAGCCTCCAACATTGCTAGCCGCTTTGAGTGAATTACTTTGAGTCCTGCTCTGAAAGGGGGTGAGGGCAATGATACCAAGTAGGCGAATTGTGTTGCTCACAAGGAGGGGTGCTGTGTTCCTTTTCCTTTGGTTTCTGAAGGAAGTTGGACTGAACCAACTTCCTTCCTTCTATATCAAGTTATAGCTCAAACACTATTGTGTTTGTGTTTTGTAATGGCAAGAAACTCTAGGCCGGTGGTGGAGAACCTAAGGCACATATGTCAATAGTGACATGCCATGACATTTTGGGTGACACACCAGCATTCACCGACTCCTGATAGCAACTATTCTGTGGAGGCCATATGAGAATGGAATGTGGACTTTCACAGTCTCCTGAGCCTGAGAGGACCATGCTGTTGCACAGCTTCCCAGACCCTCCGAAAATGAGTTTGTTTTACTTGTATTTCATTATTCAACATTTTTAGCAGATATTAACAGATTAACTGAGTTGGAAGGGACCTTGTAGGTCATCTAGTCCAACCCCCCACCCAAGCAGGAGACCCTACACCATTTCAACAGATGGCAATCCAGTCTCTTCTTGAAAGCTTCTAGTGATGAAGCTCCCACAACTTCTGAAGGCAAGCTGTTCCATCGGTTGATTGTTCTCACTATATTTTTATATACTTTATATCCATACATGATTGGACTGCATTTTTAAGTAAATTAATATGTAAAGAATTATTTCTCTTTTGTTCAGGCAGGGGTGATGTGCCCGGGCAGTCAAGTTAGACATTTTCCAAATTTTTAACAAAAAAGTTTGCCATCACTGTTCTAGGTGGTAGAGGGAGCTCTGAAGGACACAATCAAGGACACAAAAACAAAATCTTCTCAAGGACACAATGAAATTTACCTCATGATCCACAAATTTACCGCTGCGCTAAAAGAATAGCACCTATGGATCTAAAAATGAAACCGTAAGCCTTAAGAATAGCATAATGTTTGACTAAATTTTGGACAGTGATTTCCATCCTCCTTCACCCTGGCTATTCTAGTCTAGGAGTGATGGAACCTGAGGTCTCTCAATAATTGGTAGGGTTCATATATTGTCCACTTTTGGTTTACAACAAGAATCGGACCTTGGAAAGGGGTAACCTGAAAGTTTCACAGGTAACCTGAAAGTTTCTCTAATCACACGTATCCAGAGGTGGGTTGCTGCCGGTTCGGACCGGTTCATTAGAACTGGTAGTGGAAATTTACCGCCGCTTGCCGAAGGTAGACAAGTGCTTAAAACTGTTTAAGTCTAAGTTTTGTCTCAACGGGTTGCAACACAAAACCTTGGCTATCTGCGGAAGACCTAAGCGGGATCAGACTGGATTAGTACTAGAACAAGAAATCATAGGAAAAGCCCAAGTTTATATACCAAACTGAGAAGTGAATGACGATGATGATAAGATAATAACAATAAAAGCAAAGGTAGTACCAATAGTAATAGGTGCTTTGGATGTAATCCCAAAACAACTGGAGCCCTACTTGACACCATAGGCATTGGCACATTTTTCTTAGCATGTTTTCTTAGCATGTTTTCAGAAGTAGAGAAAGCCAGTAAAACACTCCTAATGGTGACTCTGGAATGTTCTATCTCTATATTTTTTATGCAATGGTAGACCATAATGCATTTTGTCAGGACACCAGAAATACTTGTTTTTCTTACCCTCTCTTAGTTGGCTGCTCTTGCAAAGCAATGAGTAAGGTAGTAAAAATCCGGCTTCCTTTTTCTGCTTATGTTAGAAGGACTGTGTCCTGTTCAATCCATTTTGATGGATTTTTAAACTGTAAATAAACTGCAATCCATTTCCATTTACAAGTTCCTCTAATTCTCTCTCTCTGTCCCTCTCAATCTTTTATGTGTATGTGTGTGTGTGCAGGCGTACCAGAGGTGGGTTCCTGCTGGTTCGGACCGGCTCTACAGAACCAGTAGCGGGAATTTCCCCCCGCTCGCCAAACTGGCAGCGATGGCCGGCTGGACACGCCCCCGAACTGGCTCTTTCGGCGGCACCATAGGCGGCGCCATCTTGTTTTTTGCTTCTGTGCACGTGCAGAAGCTATTTTTTTCTTCTGTGCATGCGCAGAAGCTTGGTTTTTAGCACTGCGCATGCGTGCATGGTGCGCCCACGCAGCACGCAAGGCACGTGCGCCCACGCGGCGCGTGAGGAAATGAACCGGCAGCGAGGTAAGTTAGAACCCATCCCTGAGGCGTATGTGTGCGTGCACATACACACACACTGAGAGAGAAAGGGGGAGAGAGAGGGAGAGAGAAATAGCAATAGCACTTACACTTATATACCACTTCACAGTGCTTTACAGCCCTCTCTAAGCGGTTTAGAGTCAGCATATTGCCCTCAACAATCTGGGTCCCCTATTACTGACCTTGGAAGGATGGAAGGCTGAGTCAACCTTGAGCCGGTGAGGTTCAAACTGCCAAACTGCAGACAGCCAGCAGTCAGCAGAAGTAGCCCGCAATACTGTATTCTAACCACTGCGCCACCAGAGCTCAAAAATCCTAATGGATAGACTTTTTATTACCACATAGTGGTTGTCTAGATTCTTTCAATCAGAATAATA
>QLTV01004015.1:220010-230676 GCA_003457575.1 Thermophis baileyi | reverse complement strand
CCACCATCAAAAACATCCACATCTGCCTATCCCAAGTCCTTGATAAGGATTTGATAGGTATACAAAAATGCCAAATCCAGTCTGAACATCTGGCTGACTGTGTGATGATCAACAACAACAATAACAATAATGATAATAATAGTAATAATAATGATAATAATAATAATATAGAACAATGACTGTGGCAAAAAAAGAATCCCTCAATTGCAAAAGGCAGCTTTGCTTAGAACAGCTTACATCTTGTGACGATACCTCTAACACCATAAAACATCAACAACTCCCTATCCCAGGTGTTTGGGAAGGACTTGATAGGTGGATAAAAAGGCCAAAATTTTCCATTCTCATTCTGAGGTTTTCTGAAGGAAGCTTGACTATGCAGCTGGATGTGCATCTGTAACCAGGAGAAAGTAAGTAGGGATTTCTGAAAAGATCCAAAATTTATATAGCCACATACTTCCTGTCTTGCTGTCTTCAAAAATATATTAAGAATCAATCCAGAATCCATCTTTGGAATTATTTGTTCTGGGTTGGAATTCTGGAGCAATAAGAGAAATGTTGTTGGGAAGGGAAGGGAAGCAGAGAGGAAGGAAGGGAAGAGAACATATAATACGTTTACCATACCTTAGTTGCACAAATCCAGACATCTACTAGGTGGTAGCAAAGAGAGTATTCTATTTCTTTTGTTCTCATCTAGTGAACAGCTGGATTTTTGTTCTAAAGTAAAACAGATTTCCAGATAAATCCATTTCATTTGCTCTGACTTGAACTTAATTCTGTACATTTAAGGATTTGGGTGTGATCAAGCCCATGAACTTCAAAAGATACAACTTGTTGGAGAGTTTTTGGAGAGGTGTTTGTATAACTTAGAGCAGGGCTGTCAAACTCCCAGCCTGCGGGCCGGATGAGTCATGCGCTGGCCACGCCCACACCCAGTTTAGCAAAGGGGGAAAAAGGTCCCGATATGTCACGTGATGCCACCGTGATGATGTGAGTTTGACACCCCTGACTTAGAGCATAAATAGGATTGATTGATTGACTGATTGATCCCACTGCAAGCTCGCAATTCTTGGCAGTGTACAAAATGAAAAAAAAAAAAAAGTAAAACTATGTAGTGTCCACAATAACTTATGTCTGTCTGGGTGATTTCAAAGGAGGCTCAGCCAACTGGGAAGAAAAGAGAACAAATGACTTATTGTGCTATGAGATAGATCTGTCTGCAATAAAAAAAAAGACTGTGGTAAATTTTTTTGTTAGAGATAGCTTCATTTGATGCCATCTATCCATTCAGCTGAATCTACCAAATAATTCACAGCCATCTTTTGTGGAATAGCTTCTTTGATGGATGCTGCCATCACATTGTTGAAAGTATCATTGTAAAAAATATCATAGAAACTGGCATCATTAAGTACCAGGACTGAAGCACACATCGTGCCTAGGCCCTGATTAAATAATATAAAAGGTTATTATATTATAGGTTGGGTTCATAGTTTATAAAAAGCATAAAGTATCTTTTTCAGGCTACTTGACTGGCTCTATCTGTTCATACAACAAATTAAGATTTAGTAAATGAGATCAGTAAACAGAGATCCAGTTTGGTATAGTGGTTAAGGCTAGAAACTGGGAGACTGTGAGTTCTAGTCTTGTCTTAGGTACCAAGCCAGTTGGCTGACCTTGGGCCCGTCTCTCTCTCTCTCTCTCTCTCTCTCAGCCACTGGAAGAAAAGGCAAGGTCAAACCATTTCTGAAATCTTGCCAAGAAAACTGCAGGAACTTCTCCAGGCAGCTGCTGAGAGTCAGCATTGATTTGAAAGAATATACACAGACCAGAATATGGTACCTCTCCTTCCTTCCTACTTTTAAAAGAATAAAGTCAGGAACGTGGGTGTCTGTTCCTTACCATGCTGACACCAAAGTGACCAAATGTGGCTTGTATCATCATAGCACAAGCTTTACATTTTTTAATCTTTTACTTTGCATGCAAGTACGTAACGGATGGAGTCTTTGTTGCAGTATGTTTTATGTCTTGTGGATGGTTGTTTTATGTTGTTTATGTATGTTTGTTTTATGTCTTGTGGACGGTTGTGGTTGGAGAGAAAATATAACCATAATAATACAATTCTCAGTAAGACAGACAAAAAAAGTCTGGATAGTGGATCTGCTAGCCCCTTGAGATAGAAGAAGAGAAGAGAAAGAACTGGAAAAGAAAACAAAATATACAGACCTGCAAATAGAATAACTATGACAAAAGAAAGCAACAATTGTACCTTTGGTACAATCCCAAAACATCTGGAGCAACTTGAACACCATTGACATTGATTAAATCATCATCAGTCAATGGGGGGGGGAGACAATTTTAATTGAAACACCTTACATCCTGTTATGATACCTTTAAAACCATCAAGCATCCACATCTGTCTATTCCAGGTCCTTGGGAAGGACTTGATAGGTGGACCAAAATGCCAAATTCAGTCCAAACATCTGGCTGACTTGTGACAAACCATAATAATAACGGCATATTCTATGCAGATTTCTTCGTGGAACATTCCACAGAGATTTTAAACCTTTTTAAAATGAGGACATTTCTTGATTTCTGGCTTATTGCTGATGGCAAATAGAAGCGTTGCCTCCACAGGTATTGAAGAAATATTTGTTCCTTTCTTTGAAATTATTCTGTCTGGGGTTTGTTTTGTTTTTAATATCCATGACACAAGCCTTTGCATTCGGCAGCCAGGAGTGGAAAGGGAGCATGATTTCCCCATTGCAGGATGAGAACAGCTGCAAAAACAAGATTAAAAAAGAACTGGGGGAAAAAAACCCTTCCTTAATCATAAAAAAGGGGGATGTATAAAAGAACGTTCCCCTTTGAATACATTTGCCTACAAATAAACCACCTTAAATCAGGTCGTTGTTTGTGACTTGAGACAGCAGTGCAGGACATAAAATATACATTGTCAGCCCAGCAGCGTCCTGAAAATGAGAATGTCTCGCTGGAAATACAGAGCGGTCAAGCAGGGGTTTCTCTCAGCCCATTTCCCAGGCAAAAGCAGATCCGTTTTCCTAAGATTTGACATTTTAGCACAGTGAGCAGAAGGTGGAAAGCAATGTCTCTCCCTTAGAACAGCTCCATCAGTATGTTTGCCTCACCTCCATCATTATGATGGTGTCACATAATAAATCTCCCTCTGGGGCTGTTATTGTACTGGCCCTTTAACCTGCCAGAAAGGCAATCATGTATACAAGTGCTGTGCTGATAAGGAGCTTTGGAATACACCTGCAGAATTGGTCCTTCAAAATTATGTAGAGATTCCCAGACTTTGAGCATAGCTGCAGCAGAATAAAAATTGGAGAAGTTTCTTCCCAGTCCACCCCAATATTCTCCTTTGCAAAACAAATGTGTGACGCTCAGTGAAATAGATAGGCAGAGAGCTGAAGAGAGCCAGAAGAAAATTCTCCACAGACCCATACAGGTAGTCCTCGACTTACGACCGTAATTGGGCCCAAAATTTCGGTTGAGACATTTGTTAAGTGAGTTTTGCCCCATTTTATGACCTTTCTTGATGCAGTTGTCAAGTGAATCACTGTAGTTGTTAAGTTAATAACCTGGTTGTTTATAAGTGAATCTGGCTTCCCCATTAATTTTACTTGTTACACAAAGTCCCAAAACGTGATCACATGACCCTGGGACACTGCAACTGTCATAAATATGAGCCATTTGGCAACTGTCCGAATTTGGATCACATGACCATGGGGATGCTGCAATAATGGTTATAAGTGTGAAAAACGATCGTAAGTCACTTTTTCAGTGTATTGTAACTTCAAACAGTCATTAAACTGTTGTAAATCAAGGACTACCTATAATGCAAATAATGGTCATAGTCTGTAACTGTAAATTATTTAGATCAGGGGTGTCAAACTCGCATCGTCATGGCATCGTCACATGATATATCGGGACTTTTTTCCCTTCGCTAAACCAGGCGGGGGCGGGGCCAGCACGTGACGCATCTGGCCCGCGGGCTGCGAGTTTGACACCCCTGATTTAGATCCTACATAAAGAGGATGCCAGAGTTGATCCAAATCCAGTGAAAGGGATTTGGGGTTCAAGTGATCCAATTATTTATCATCCACATTTTTCTTTTCTTTTTTTACAATGAGGATAAGATCAAGATTTTCAGGCAAGAAATATTTGCCACATATAAGCTTAACCTTTATTATTTATTAGATTTTTATCCCACCTTTATAAGTTACTCAAGGTGCTGAAGATAATACTCCTTCCTACTCCTATTTTCTTTACTACAACAACCCTGTGAGGTGGGCTGGGCTGAGAGAGAGTAACTGGCCCAATGTTATCCAACTGGCTTTCATGCCTAAGGTGGGACTAAAACTCAAAGTCTCCTGGTTTCTAGGCCTCTTAACAACTACACAAAACTGGCTCTTAACTTTTGCCCACCTTAACTTAAAGAAGAAGACAGAGAAGACTAGCCGAGTAGGTAAGTATAATATGAAGCTTTCTTTAATAAACTCACAGAGCTCCAGACAACTGGATAATCTCTCTCTTCTTTATTTTCTTGCAAAAGTACTAGAGAATAAGGTGATAGCCCTTCTGTATGAGTTTCTGGAAGAGGCAAAGTAGTTCAGTGGCTTAAAGACACTGGGTTTGCCAGCTGGAAAAGGTCTGTTGTCTGTACTCCAGCAGTTTGAGTCCTAAGACTGTAGGAGGGAATGAGTTCCCATCACTTACCTCAGCTTCTGCCAATCTAGAAATTCAAAAGCATGCAACATGCAAATAGATAATTAGGTACCACTCTTGTGGGAAGTTGACGGCACTTCGTGATGTAGCAAGAAACCAACTGGCACCAGATCTACCCGAATGCAAGGCAAAATTGGTGGAGAAAAGCCCTGGATGATGCAGACACTCCCGCAGAATGATGTTAGCCACTCTGTGTGTGGAGCTAGTTCGTGCCCTGCAATGCAGCCTGGATAGCTTGCAAGTGTGAACTAAGAGAACCAAGCAACCTTTGCCAGCCAAACTATTCTGTGTGTAACAGTGTAGTCTCCTCTCAATGTACAAATGCCATAGTACCCTAAGTAAATAAATCTGGATGAAGTTTACACTATTACAGATATTTATTATATAGACAGCATATTATCTCTTGAAGCATTACGTACTTTGTTTTGTGAGCTTATTATATAAATGCCTTGATTTTATTTTGTATTGAATATTTTAAATTAAAGTTTGCGATAAATAGATAGACAGATGACAGACAGATAGACAGACAGACAGACAGATATAGGCAGGCAGGCAGGCAGGCAAGCAGACAGACAGAGAGCAAACTGGCAGAAAGCAAACTGGAAGTATGACAGATGATAATTAGACAAGGAATAACAAGTGAAGCATAGTAATATTAGTTATTGATTGATTTTTATCTTATCTTTATTCCTTTATAAGTAAGGACAGTGAACATACATAATATTCCTTCCTATTTTCCCCACAACAACCCTGGGAACTGGGTAGGGCTGAGAGAGAGTGACTGGCTTAAAGTCACCCAGCTGCTTTCATGCCTAAGGCAGGACTAGAACTCACAATCTCCTGGTTTCTAGCCCTGTACCTTAATCACTAACTAAGCCAAACATAGACGTACATTGTCCATGGGGGAAGAATAAATAAATGAATGCATAGTTAATCACTTAATGTACCAATGTCTAATATATAAGTTACAACTGAGTTGTTAAAATACCCCAATAAACAAATTTGTATACTATTCTTTTATCCAAAATATCCCTCAAGGTAGCTAATAAAAATCAAGCAGGTTTTTACATTATATAATTATACATTATAACATTCAGGGGTGGGTTCTAACTTACCTCGCCGCCGGTTCGCTTCCTCCCGCGCCACGTGGCTGTGCCACGTGGCCACGTGCATGCGCAGTGCCGAAAATTCCCAAAAAATTCCCCCCCAAAAAGGCGAAAACAAGATGGTGGCGCATGCCAGCAACTCGGCTTCTGCGCATGTGCAGAAGAAAAAAAATTCAAAAAAAATTCAAAATAATAATAATAATAATCCAAAAAAGAGATGGACCAGCCACGGACCAGCACTGACCGAACCGGCTCTGTGACATCACCAGCGGGTTGCTACCTGTTCGGGCGAACCGGTCTGAACCGGGAGGAACCCACCTCTGATAACATTTAATGTTAAAATTTATACAAACCAGATTAAAATGTAATTAAGAACCCAGCTAAAGACAGACAAGGAAAAAGAAACAAATAAGCCAAATTAAGTAAAACATATCTTAGCAGAAAAATCAGTTTAAAGGTCATGTGTCTAGATGAATAAAAATAAAATTGTGAAAAGCTTCTTGACAATATTATACAAATCTGATCAAGGAAAGAGATATTAATAGATTGGATCTGGAACTGGAATGTTTGAGGATTCAGTCTCTGTTTTTGAATCAAGTCCTGATTCATATGGAATTAATTCTTAACCATAAGTAACCTTGCAAGGAAAAAAACCATTTATATTAAAAAAGAGAAGAACTGTTGACAAGATGAGAGTCAGAAGAGGCCCATTAATGGACAATGATGTTTATAACATGCTCCCATTTAATTTCTGAGGCAGGAAGCATGAGATCTGCACCTTTAGATTTAAAAAAAAATGGTGTCTTTATTATTTTATAAATAACTCAAAGCGGCAAACATACCTATACTCTTTTCTCATCCTATTTTCCTAACAATAGGAAAATTGCCCCTGTGAGGCTAGTTGGGCTGAGAGGGAGTGACTGGCCAAAAATCACCCAGCTGGCTTTCATGCCTAAGGCAGGACTATAATTCACATACTCCTGGTAATTGACCGGAAGTTATCCAGCTGGCTTTCATGCCTAAAGCAGGACTAGAACTAAGTCTCCTGGAGATTGGTCCTAAATCACCAAGTCAGTTTTCATGCTTAAACCTGAACTAGAACTCATAGTCTCCTGGTTTCAGATCTCCATACTTTAATGAATCTTTTTTTCCCCAGGGTTGTTAAGCAAATCATTGCAATAGTTAAGTGAATCGCATAATTGTTAAGTCAATCCAGCTTTCCCCATTGACTTTTTGTTTGTTGGAAGGTAGTTGAGATGTTCACAAATAGTAATCACATCACCATGGGTCGTTGCAACCATCATGAATACATGCTGGTTGCCAAGTGCCTGAATTTTGATTGTGTGAACATGAGGATGTTGTAATGGTCGTAAGTGCAAGGACTGGTCATGTCACTTTTTTCAATGTTTTTCAGTAGTTTTCAACTTCAAATGGTTGCTAAATGAATGATTGTAAGCCAAGGACTACCTGTATATGGGCCTATTGTGGCTTGCCCCCGTCCCGTGCAGCTGCTCATGGATCCAGACGACCAGGAACAGTCCATAGGGTGGCAAGAGCGGTCTGTAGCGCCGGCTGGAGTCCGAGACCGAAGAGGAAGCAGGGCCAGAGGACGATGCGCAATCAGGGCCTTCTGCACCTCCTCAGCAGGAGTTCAGTGACTCCAGTGAAGAGGAGGGGCCTCTGATTGATGCCAGAGCACGCAGGGCAGCTATCCGGCAAGAGTGGCTGTGTAGAAGGAGGTCTCCTCGAAAGTAAGCTTGCCGGCAGAGGGGCCACGCCCTAAGACTATAGCTTTCGGTAACCATTTTCCCACGTGATGGTCGGGCCCCATTTATCCATAAAGAACAGTGTGTGTGTGTCGCTTTCTGGGGGTTTGCCGCGCTGGATCAGAACAGGGCCATATATTTGGAAGAAAGGTAGTGTTGATGTTATGCCTGAGATATTTGCGGATATGTCCATGCAGTTTTCCTTGGCACCTGTATGAAACTGGTTTATCAATGCTTTCTTTTTTTTCCATCTCCCAGCTTTACCTACAGTCCAGGGATTTCCTATAGTGGTCTATCACCGGTTGGAGAAATATCCATCTGGTTCAGTTCCAAACCGGGAGAAAGACGCTGGAAACATGGAGGCTGATTGGAAAGATGGTTTAATGGTGAAGCCGAACCACCAAGCACATGGTTCTCTGGTGCAGCTGACCCCATGTAGTTGAGAGTGCGGGGGTATTTATACTTTCTCTTGGGCTTTGAACCTGAGCTTCCTGTTCCTGTGCAAGAACATGTATTCTATTGGCTGTTGTAGTGGTCATAACTGGCTCTGTAGGTTGTCTCAGGTGTGGTTGAAGTTTGGAGGGTGTGGTGCAACTGAGATGATGCAATGAAGAAGCTTGTGTTCTGCAAGGGTGTTGGGCAATTCCTATTATGGCTGAGGGCTAATCCAACCTTTGTTCAGACCTTGCTGCAGGGAATTTGCTTATGAATAGAGCTAGCTATCTCTTTATCTCTTAAGTGCTGACATCTGCTGAGGGCTATTAAGAAAGGTGGGGGCTATTAAGAGTGAGTCTGCTTCCTGCCTGTAAAAAGAAACACATTTCCAGGGCAATATAATATTCTGCCTTTTTAAATATTTCATTCTTCTAGGAGAGGGGTGGGTGCTAACTTTCTACACACCCATTCAAGTACTTACTAGGTTTGATCCTGCTTAGCTGTTAGTGATCAACTAAGTCCAGCCACCTGCTGTTTGTTACCTATCTAAGCTATTTTAGGATAAATAAATGCAGGGTTTTTATTCCATTTGGAAGGCCTTAAAAATTTCATGAAAATAGAGGTGGCCTTTACCAGGAGATACTTCTTATTTTCTGGAAATTTATTTTCCTCACTTTGGCTCCATGCTTTCAGGCCATTTTGGCTGCAGAAGGATCCTTTTTATTCCCATCGTTTATTCATGGTCCAGGAGATTTCTCAGTGCTTGCTTGAACGATACTGTTAGTGGCTTGTATTTATAGACTCCACCTGGAGAGAAGTAAATTAATTTATCCTCTTCTGGGCATCATCTAGAATGTCACATCCAAAGTATTTCCAACACCATTTGGCTCTGTAGCATCTTTCTCCCCCCACCCCTCCTTTCGTTCTAAAGCAGGCTGCAGATTCGAGATTCTTTATAGAGCCTTTTACGCATTCCTCGTAAAGTTTAATCACCAGCATAAATAGCATTTACCTAAATATATCTTTGTTCATGCTCTTTGATAACAAATTAGGCTGTGCTGAATTATTTACAGGGACTCACTCCCAGAAGTAGGAGGGAAGCAAAGCTTTGGCAAAGCTGTTAAGCAAATTTCTGCATTAAGGCTTCCAGTCTTGCTCCGTCTAGCCTTCTTCAAAGCTACTCTCAAGAGGAGATGGCTGCATATGCAAGTTAATGAGCTCCACATCTGGTGGCTTAACAGATGTCCCACATGAATGAATTCAGCTTAAGGACACTCCACACATCCAGGGATAAAACTCCTTTCTCTTGCATTGAGGTAGTCCTCAACTTATGACCACCATTGTGATCAGAATTTTCATTGTTAAGCAAAATGGTTGTTAAATGAGTCACATGCAGTTTTGCAATCTCCCCCCCCCCAAGGTTGTTAAGCGGATCACTGCGGTTAAGTGAATCAGAGGGTCATTAAGCAAAACTTGCTTACTGCATTGATTTTGTTTCATTGAAAGCCAGCTGGGAAAAATCACAAATGCCAATCACATGACCCCCAGGACATTGCAACTGTCATGAATCCACGTTGGTTGCCAAGTGCCTGAATTTTGATCATGTAACTGTGGGGATGCTGCAATGGTCATAAGTGTGAGGACTGGTTGTGAGTCATCTTTTTTGAGTAACTTTCACTTGTCGCTAAATGAACGGTTGCAAATTGTATTGCAGATCAGGAGATTTCATCAGGGTTTTGGAAAGATGTGTAAAAATATACATAAATGCATACACACTTATTTTATGTACTGTATGTGTGTGTATGTGTGCACGTGCACATACATGCATGCATGCAAATGAAGGGGCTCTGCTCTGGGTACTGAGAACCCTGACTAACCTGTATAACATTTACCCAGGACATCAAGTAATTTCTGGTCCAAAAGTTATTTTCTTTGCCCCCCTAGAAATAGCTGGCTTACACAGTTGCTTCTGTTGAGGAAAGAAGGAAACTGTCCTGCTCAAAGGAAAACTTGCAGTGCAGAGAAGATAAAAATACAATCTGGGTTCATCAGTGTTCATCACCACTGTATAGGCAGTACATTTCCTAAGGAAGATGGAGAACAGTGGCAGGAATTGGGTATGTCTAGTTTAATGAAAAGAAGGATTAGAGGTGATATGAGAGCAATACTCCAATATTTGAGGAGCTGCCACAAAGAAGAGGTCAACATATTTTCCAAAGCACTAGAAGGCAAGACAAGATACAATGGTTGAAACCATTCTAGGAGAGAACTTAGAACTAAGGAGAAATTTCCTGACAGTGAGAACAATCAACCAGCGGAACGGCTTGCCTTCAGAAGTTATGGGTGCTCCATCATGGTCTTTAAGAAGAGACTGGACAGCCATTCCTGAAATGGTATAAGATATCCTGCTTGAGCAGGGGGTTGGACTAGAAGACCTCCAAGGTCCCTTCCAACTCTGTTATTCTGTTAAATGTGTGGATCCTCTCCCCATTCAATGCAGATGTCCGTACAGTGTTATCTATACACTCAAAACCGTAGAAATTATGGTAGACTTTAGAAGATTCTACCACCTCTTACAATACTAGACAACACAGTATCATAAGTAGAGACCTT
>QLTV01004015.1:209096-219540 GCA_003457575.1 Thermophis baileyi | reverse complement strand
GTCCAATCACACTTGGCCAATAAAGAATTCTATTCTATTCTATCTTGCCCTACCATTAGAAATGTATGTGCTGCCTCTTGGTTTTCCTAATCTTTATTCAGTCCAGCTAGGCATGGGGTCCGGAGGAAAGCTATATTTTTTGCTCACGTGTAGGCGAGTATTGCAATTTGAAGATATTCAGGAAGAAAAGCAACTCATTTGAGCTGTGGTGCTAGAGAAGGCTCCTGCATATTCCTTGGACAGCAAAAGTGAGTAACAAGGAAGTGCTAGAGTGCATAACATCAGACATGTCACTAGATTCATGAAACTGCATCCCCCTTACTTTGGCCATGTATGCGGGGGAATTCACTGGAGAAAGCAATTGTGTTTGGAAGAGTTAATGATAAAGGGAAACCAGGCCACCAAAGAACATGGTGGCTGGTCATCATCAAAGCTGACACCACCCAGAGCATAGAACAACTCAAAGAAGTCCTTCCATTCCCCACCATCCAGTCAGAGCTGAAGAAGCTTCTTGGATGAGAAGCGAAACGTCTTCAAAAGAAAAAACAAGAAAGCCCAGTTGCCTCCTGAAAAAGCACCTTTGGGACAACCATGAGTTGGATGACTGAGAATTTCCACAGACTTTTAGCTATACAATTTGGGATGAACACCCTTTAAATGGTGTGGGAATAGGAATGGATTTCCAGAGGAAAAAATTGCAGACTACAGGAACCAAGAGTACTACTCAGGTGACCCTGCGGACACAGATAAACCTCCAAGTGCTTCAACAACCCTCTAAAAGAATGCAGATTACCAGCTGTCTGCAAGGAATATAAATCCTTCCATTCCTCACTATCCTGTCAGAGCTGAAGAAGCTTCTTGGATGAGAAGCAAAAGTCTTCAAAAGAAAAACCAAGAAAGTCCAATTGCCTCCTGAAAAAGCACCTTGGGGTCAACCATGACCTGGATGACTGAGAATATCCACAGACTTTTAACTCAAAGAAGTAGTGCAAGATTGGAAGATGTGGAGAGACCTAGACTCATAGAATCAAGCCCAAGAGTTGTATTTGACTGAATGGATAACATCATCATCGAATGCAACTTCTTGACTCAAATGAAGAATATTGGGGAATCAAACACAGGATAGTAAACACAGTGGATGCAATCACTGGGCATAGAATGATTAAATCCCTCAGCAAGGCTTTTATGTTAGCCTTGTATAGAAATTGGGAAGTTTCATTACTTCTCTCATTTTCATATTAAGTCCATAGTGAACTTTATCTACATATTAAATTATTTTATTGAATCGTTGCAATTAATTTAAGACCACTTGGAAGGAAGGGAGAGAGAAAAGGGAAGAAGTAGCCCTTAGCTCTAAGAATTTATACAAGGCAGCTCTTCTCAACAATCTCAGGAAATTCAAAGCTGCTTTAGCATTCTGAGTGCTTCTCCAATTATCTTCTGTGGTTAAATTACCTTTCACTCTAAATCTGAATGGTAACAAGAAGAGAGTAATTTCAGAAAACTCTCTACTTTTCTGGAAATTGCACTGATGCAAACAATGCATTCATGTTTGAGCTACGTAGATATTTCTTTCCCTGCTAAATCTAAAACCCACACATTCAGCACTGCAAACACTTGAGTGTTCTTCATAAGACTCCCTTCTCTGTTCTTTTCAAACATGAAGGTCTATGGTATTTAAAAATTGTGCAAGTTGTGTATCGTGTATGAAATCAAATGTAGGTGTCCCAGGATAATGTTGCAGCAGGATCCAATCCAGTGGTGAAATCCAAATTTTTTTACTACTGGTTCTATGGGTGTGGCTTGGTGGGCATGGTGCAGCTTGGTGGGCGTGGCTTGGTGGGCGTGGCAGGGGAAGGATACTGCAAAATCTCCATTCCTGCCCCACTCCAGGGGAAGCATACTGCAAAATCCCCATTCCCTCCCCACTCCTGGGGGAAGGATATTGCAAAATCTCCATTCCCACCCCACTCTGGGGCCAGCCAGAGGTGGTATTTGCCAGTTCTCCGAACTACTCAAAATTTCCGCTACCGGTTCTCCAAACTACTCAAAATTTCCGCTACCGGTTCTCCAGAACCTGTCAGAACCTGCTGGATTTCACCCCTGATCCAATCTGAGTCAATCACTGGGATGAAAGGTTTATTCTTCCAGGTTTTGGGGCTCATTCTGGAACCCATCCTAAGGGAATTTCTCTCTCTCCAGAATGTGTGGAGAGAGAGAGAGAGAGAGAGAAGTTCACTGAGGATGGGCTCCAACCTGAGCCCGACAGCTTGGAAGAATAAACCTTTGGTCCTGATGACCAACTCAGATTGGATCCTTGTATCATGTGTTCAACTGGGCACAGAAGTTGTGGAGGATCCATTTTGACTTTATGTTCTCAAGCTATGAAGGAATCCCAGATGCAAAACCAAGAAACTGTAGGAATGTCTGGTTGCTTTTTCTCTGTATCATATGACTTGGCTCTAGCTTTGATCCTTTTTAATTATTTCATTGAGTTGGATACTAACAGAATAGCGATTATAAGAAACTCATAGCAAAAGTATATTTCTTAGAACAGCTTTCCATAACCTGTGCATTCTACTAAAGTTGGATTTCCATACCCAAGATGTCTATACTGGTTGGGAATCATTGGTGATAGCCGAATACAGGTGAAGGTTGTCAGATTGAAGAAGACAGCTTTCTCATATAAAAGATAACATATCAAAGACATGAACAATAGAAATTAAAAATTAGATGAATTCTTTATGGTCATCTAATGTAATTCTTGACATCACCTGCCCCAGTTTTATAAAGGGAAAATCTTATTCAAAATAACATTTTGAAGGTTAATATTTTTCACTCTTGATGGGTAGACACTCCATGTTTACAAGCTATCCATTGCATCAAAGTTTAATGGGGCATTCAATGAATCCTGCAGATTATAGTCTGCATTTTTGACCAGCTAGGACATTTAATGGCCTAGAATTGGCAATAATAGCTTCAATAATCTTGTTGTGTTGGTTGTCATGACATTTTTCTGATTAGGAGCTAGAGAAGCTCTCCCATAAAGAAAGGCAACAGCATCAGGGATTTTAATGAAGCATAAGGGGAAACAAAATAGGAATAGATAAAAATCACGTTTGGCATGGAAAATGGGAAGTTTTTTCCCCATCTTTTTCCATTATTAGAATTCAATTCAGCCACCAAAATCAAATACTCTATAGAATAAGGATGAATAAAAAGAAGAAATTGCTTACAGATTGCACAGATGAACTATGACATTCATTGCCGTAAAATGCAATGCCAATATATTTGATGTATTGATTATGTGCCATCAAGTTGTTCTTGACTCTTGGCTCTTTCATAGATAGATTTTCTTCAAGAGCCAATTTATTTTGATATATTTAAAAGGGCACTGGTCAAGTTAATGGAGGATTGAACTATGAGTACATGGCATTTACTATCTCCTGGTTCATAGAAAGGAAACTTTAATGTTTTTGCTAAACAGCAAGAGTGAAGGTGGAAAACAACTTTTACCCCACTTTCCATATTTTTAAAAAAATCCACCTCCACTGTTGCTGTTTGGTTGGTGATAAGTGACATAGAATATTTGGCTACATGAATTTTTCTCCTGATCCAACAGAATGTTTATGTTATTATGCGTTCCACCAGTGATGTATAAAATAAGTATTCCCAGTGATGTATAAAATAAGGAATGTATTTTGATGCTTCTGTCAAAGTCCTGGTCTCACTATAGAATGGTGAGATGAAGAGACTATTGAATTTACCTGTATCAGGCCCCAAATCTTGATGTACAGTTGATTTAGTTTTCTAATTCTCAGAGAAGCTGCAGAGGAAGGGAGAAAAAAGACAGGGTGATGATTGGCACTCAGATAACACAGATTTCATAGCAACTATGATATGACAGTAGCATATGACAGCAGTATAGTTCTCTCTTCTGCTACCATTGTGTCTTCAAGTAGCCATCCAGCAGAGCT
The DNA here is from genome assembly GCA_003457575.1 of Thermophis baileyi. Classification (NCBI taxonomy): domain Eukaryota; kingdom Metazoa; phylum Chordata; class Lepidosauria; order Squamata; family Dipsadidae; genus Thermophis; species Thermophis baileyi. Next base: position 215,563 of record QLTV01004015.1, on the reverse strand, counting down.
TTTTCAAACAGTGAATGGGCTGTTAAAATTGAACCGGTATGAGAAAATAGGGACCTGCTGTGCCAATTTGGTGAACACTTTAAGGGTAAAACCATTCAGGTTCATGGTAAAGTTGTGACTATTATTCATTGTGTCCCTTGCAAAGGACTCCAAGGTGCTGTCTAGTCTGGTTTTATGATCACATTTTCGGTTGTTGCAGCCTAAGAACATGGACAATTATTTTGGGGAGAATTCAGCCAATCACTTCTATACTGTGTCCCAGTCCATTTTAGCTTTTAAGAGCAGATGATCAAGTGTTCTTTGTGACAGGAGATAGCATTGAGCTAAATAGCATAAAAGAGCTAAATAGCAATGGGCTATCCATTCTGGATGAGAAGCTCAGGACTAAGATCCACAGGACAACTGGAACCCTAGCCCAGGTTGTGGCAGAGGAAACTTCAGGAGGTTTGACAATTACCCATGATCTCATTGTCTATCAAGGACAATTAGGGTTAGGGTTAGGGTTAGGGTTAGGGTTAGGGTTAGGGTTAGGAGGTTGATTATAAGCCATGGGGAATAATGCCTTCTCAATTCTTTGGGGTAGAGCATTGGTAACAGGGATCAAAAATGACTGTGCAGACTCTTTTGGGGACCTAGGAGATGATAAACCAAAAAGCACTGTAATGAACTTTCCCATTAAATTTTATGTAAAAGCACATTAAATGTCATATATTATATAAGCAGGAAAAGCACACAACATCCCACTAAGCTCAGCATGGAAAACTCACTTGAGACCCATAGTTCATGCTTATGCGAGTAGAGGGATCCTGATCGTAACATCTATCAAATATTATTTATTTGGATGTTTTTATCCTGCCTTCATTATTTTTATAAACAACATACATATCTAATACTCTTTCCTCTTCCTGATTTCCCAATAACAACAACAACCCTGTGAGGTGAGTTGGACTGAGAGAGTGTGACTGGCCCATGCCTTTCATGCCTGCTGGTTTCTAGCTGGATGCCTTAACCACAATGAAATTGTTAGATGAGTCTCATCTTTGTCTTTTTTGTTGTTTAAATCAGGAGACTCTGGGCAATGTGTAGATGGGTACCTACAGTAGTTATGGATTGGATGTCAGCAAAAAAAGTGGATTTTCACATAATAAAGGAAAAGACACTGTTGGGCAATTGTTGATAAATAGGCAGATAAAACAGACCGACCGACCGACAGACAGACATATACATATCCTGATGTAAATAGTGTTCTACAGATTAGACAATTATGAATGATAGGATTCTCTTAGATTTAGCATTGCTACTTAGCAGGCCTTTGTGGCCTGATTGGCTTATAACCATTTCCATTTAATAAACACAGATATCCCAGTGGATGGTTGCAATGCTTCAAAGTTGGGATGCCCTTTGAAAGAACTTCAGAATGACAGAACAAAGACATGGAGGTGACTTCCCATGGGGCAAAATATGGCTACACAAATTGTAATGGGTTGCAGCCAACTAGCAGATACTACCTGTCTATTCTCTTCTAAGTCTATTTTAAACTACTATGGAAGCCACTAAGTAAGAAGCTATAAGAAGCTTTCATAATCTAATATCCTCCAGTTACACTGGCTGTAATTCCTGTAATTTTAGGGCAGGTTGGGAAAACTGAGATAAGTTACAACAAGAATTTATTTCCATGTGATCAAAAACGGACAGTAGTTTTACTCTTTGGGCCCCTACATTGCATCAGTGCATGAGATGGGATATTCTAGTCGCTTAGTATCTCCACATCCAGGGAGAAAATTATACCAGTGATGTTTTTGTGACTTGGGGGAGCCACATCATTATTTATGTGTAGTTATTTAGCAAGAGGGAGTTGAAAACCTGAGCACAGTCTGAGCAGCAAAACAGGGAGAAGCCTTGTCACAAGAAAAGCAGAGTGTGGGTTCTCATCTGCCTTCCCGGACGTCATACTGCAGCTCTCAAAATGCCTTTGACAAGGCAAATCTATAGCAACTGCAAGTATCAAACTTGCCATCTGTTTCCAAAGGGATGTCAAAGGACCTGTAATTGTCATCATCATAATGTGCTAATGACTAATTAAGGGGACAAACAATTAGCAAGGAACAGAAAGTATGGAGATGTGATTGTGGAAGACTTCATCCTAGTTGATATTAAAAAGTGAATGCATGCTCCCAGTGATCTGGCTGGGATCCATTCAATAGTTTTTGGCTTTGTTACACAGGGGGATCAGACATAGCAAATATTTACTGTCCTGTTTAAAGAGGAAGTATAAATTCTATAGAAGAAGTACAAAAGTCAGGCAGCACATAACAGATCTAGATTAAACAGTCTTTAATCTAATTTTGGAATGGCTCCACAAAAGCCTTGCCTTGTTGTAGGGAGGTATATCTCCCCACTAATTTGGTTTAGTAGGTCTGGGATTTTTTTTTAAATTGCTACATGTATGTAATATCTTGAAAAAAAAGAGAGAGAGGAAAGGAAGGATTGAGGAATCTATTTAATATGGATTGGTGAGGCAATAGGCATATATAGAAAGAAATGAGAGACCCTAGAAAGTGTGCAGAGAAGAACAACAAAGATAATAAAGGTTCTGTAGGCTTTATTATTTATTATCATATAATAAATACTTGAGAGAGCTAGGAATGTCTAGCATATTGAAGAGAAGAACTAGGGGCAACATAATAACTGTCTTCCAATACTTGAAGAGCTGTCACAAAGAAGATGGGATTGACTTATTCTTCAAAGCACCTGAGGGCAGGACAAGAAGTTATGGGCAGAAGCTTGTTAAAGAAAGATCCAACCTAGAAGTAAGGAGAAATTTTCTGACAATGAGAACAATTATTTAATGGAATAGCTTGCCTCCCAGAGGGGTGAGGTGTAGTGCTCCAACACTGATGGTTTTTAAAAATAGGCTGGACAAATGTTCGACTTGGATGGTATAAGGCCTCCTGCCTTGAGCAGGGGTTTGGATTAGAAGGCCTTGAAGGTTTCTTCCAGCCTTATGATTCTATGCTCTACACTCTCATGGCATAATATGAAGCCACGCTAGCACAGCCACACTTCTGAAGCTAAGTAGACATATTTCTAGTCAGATGCTGGGTGAGAAACAACTTGTGTAGTGGTGGGGTGTATCCATGAGAGATTGGAGATTTCAAATCTCTTCTCCCAGACTCCTTGTAGCTCATCATGACCACCTACCTATCTTGATCCATCTGACTGGTATTTGTCATTGCCACCATATAACTCCCAAGGAATGTCTTCCCCTGGTGTCTTCCCCTTTAACCTGGATGTGTGAAGTACATAAGGAACTCACTGAAAGAACTTTCATGAGGTCACTTCTTAGATCTGTTACCTGAATCTATTACTAGGGAAATCACTCCTCAGAGTTAACCTTGGGGACTACTGCTTCTAAATGATTGATTGATCTGGTTAAGCAACTTAGGTAAATCTAGTCACAATGTGGTATGGCTCCCTGAGATTCTAAGAGGCTTACAAAAGGTCAGAGGTCTCCAAACATCAATTTCATCAGCAGTTCTCAACCTGTGGGTCACGACCCCTTTGGGGGTCGAATGACCCTTTCACAGGGGTCGACTAAGTGCGCGCTAGCCTGCCATCTTGGTGCCACACCCCCTTTGTCATCTCATCACGCGTGGGGAGGGGGCGGGGAGGGGGTTGCGGCGGCAGGTGGGGGTTGCAGCATTAGGAAGGTTGTGAACCACTGAATTACATGCTTAGCAGTCTTGGATGTCTCAGTCAAATTGTTAAGAGTTTACCATATGATTGGGGGGAGGAGGGTCATAGCACTTAAATCAGTGAATTCTAGAAAGCAATGACTTCTCGGGGGTTTATAGGAAGGTCTCCAGAGGTGGGTTTCAGCAGGTTCTGACCAGTTCTGGAGAACTGGTAGTAATAATTTTGAGTAGTTCGGAAAATCGGTAAATACCACCTCTGACTGGCCCCGCCCCCATCTATTCTCTGCCTCCCGAGACCCAGCTGATCGGGAAGAAATGGGGATTTTTCAGTAACCTTTCCCTGGAGTGGGGTGGGAATGGAGATTTTACAGTATCCTTCTCCTGCCATGTCCACCAAGCCACGCCCACCAAGTCACACCACGCCCACCAAGCCACACCCACAGAACCAGTAGTAAAAAAATTTGAATCCCACCACTGAAGGTGTCCCAATGGTATAGAAGAATTGTGAGATCATTTAAACCTTGGGTGCAGAGCCCAACACACTGGTGAAGAGATCATCCCATAGAAATGCACTCTGCTCAGATTAGTCTTGATATTTATAAGAAAGTTTTCTCTTAAATCTCTTACGTTATTTGTCCTTTTGTGATGGAGAAAAAAGAGGCTTTATTTTTGGAGCTGTTCTGCATCTTGATCTGAGACAAAGTTATTTGTATTCTCAAGGTATAATGAGTTCAATGTCAGTTGTTCTTCATAAAGCATGTTGTTGTTCAAAGATGAAAAACTTCTGGTGAATCTAAAAAAAAAAGTATTTTCATTGGCCTTCCACATTTAAAGAAACAAATGGCAATAATAAATATCCTGGGAATAAATGGATCTATCGTAGAAGGAGAAATTGTGTTTTCATTCCTACCAATGTAAAAAGGTAAGTTTTTAGTTTATCACATTTATGATTTTTTTCCTCTTTTTAAACTTTGTTCCCAAGCAAGCAGCCTATGAGGAAGCACCAAAATTCAGCTACCTTATGCTGTAATGCAGAGTGTGAAAAGTGTGGCTAGAGTAGGCAGGGACCCAGTAATGGGTTGCAAATCCCATCGCTACCGGTTCACTCGCAGAAGCGTCCGGGGCGGGGGGGCGGAGCCTCCTGCTGCCGCCGCTACCGATTCGTAGATCCGGGCTGTACCAGTAGGAACCCACCACTGCAGGGATCCAAAATTACCTTTGTTTTGCATTTTGGGGAGTTTCAGAGGTATATAAACAGTAAAAGGTGGAGAGGCTACAGGCACCTAACTCATCCCTTCAAAATTCTAGCTCTTCTCCCAGATCTGAGAGTTTAGTCCTGCCCATGTTTAGATTATAATCTTTGATATGGTGCGCAAAGTTTGATGCAGTTCTCAAACTGATAGAATTTGTGCACTTTTGCCCTGCTACATTGAAAAGACCAGAAGGAGATTGTATTACTGTATGGCTGATGGGCTGTTACTACTGCAAGGTCAATATTTTAACATGCACTTGATTCTATATCTATCATCTCTTTATCCAATTTATATGGCCGTCCATTTTACAACAGTGACATTGGAGGCATAACAATGGTTAAAAACAAAGCAACAATTTAACAACAACCAGACCCAAAGCCACAAACACAACCCATAAAAAAGAACATTAAGCAACATTGACCAGCAGACCTGGTAGATAATCCTAAACCTTGGCTTTCCCAAGAAGTAAGATGGGAGATCTGGGCAAAAAGAAATGATAGGACATGTTTATAAAGAGATTTTTGTTTCCTATTATATGGCTGTCATTTGATTCAGGTTTCAAGAGAAGGATTTTTTTTTTAATTTAATTTGTATGCCGCCCAACTCCCAGGGGACTCTGGGCGGCTCACAACAATATAAAAAACCGTTAAAAAAACCATAATAAAAACAATTAAAAACAGTTAAAAACTCATGCATACCGTTTCATGGCCGGACCTCGCCAATTACAGAGGCGAGATCAACGGCCCCAAGCCTGCCGGAAGAGCCAGGTCTTCACCGCTTTCCGGAAGGCCAGCAGTGTGGGGGTGGTCCGGATCTCAGGGGGTAGCTGGTTCCAGAGGGCCGGAGCAGCCACAGAGAAGGCCCTCCCCCATGGGCCCGCCAGCCGGCACTGTTTAGCTGACGGGACCTGGAGGAGCCCAACCCTGTGGGATCTTACCGGTCGCTGGGAGCTATGTGGCAGAAGGCGGTCTCGAAGATAACCTGGCCCTGAGCCATATAGGGCTTTAAAGGTAATTTGTGGAAGGATTTGTGGAAGGAGGTAACGTTTCTTTTTTCTTTTCTTTTTTAATTCACCATCTCATTCTACAGCTTTATGTCTGGGGCTGCTGATGACTCTTAAAAGTTAAAGGCCAAGGTCATAAAGAGACAACAGAGATATTATGAAAACAACAACAACAATGTGTGCTTTTGGATTTCCAGAATATCTCTCAGTAAGTCAAGTATTGCTGGTTAACAATTGAAGGAATGTCTAGTTCGGTTCAGAAATTTTAAAAAAGTCTCAACAAATCAAATTAAGACTTGCAGTTTCTAGAACCCTAAGACCAAATCAGGATAGATTAGAGAACAATACACAAAATATATACTATACACAAGAAGCCCCAAGATACTTTGGTTCACATATTAGTATCCCAGCAACTTTTACTGTAATTAGCTGGCTGACACTTCAATGATTTTTTTTTAACATAGCAATGAAAAGAAGATTTTAATAGTATGACTGGGGACAATGATTTAATTTAAT
>QLTV01004015.1:180840-195654 GCA_003457575.1 Thermophis baileyi | reverse complement strand
TTTTTCTTTCCTTTCCTTTTCCCTTTCCTTTTCCTTTTCCTTTCCCTTTTCCTTTCTCTACCCTTCCCTTCCCTTTCCCCTTCCTTTTTCTTTCCCTTCCCTTCCCTTCCTCCTCCCTCCTTACCCCCCTCTCTCTTTCTTTCTTTCAGGGGAACCGGCAGGGAAAATAGGCTTTAAAAAGTTTTTTAAAAAACCAGGAAGTGATGATGTCGGGGCAGGTGAGTGGAGCCTCGCGCTGCCATCCCGGTTCTCCAAACCAGCTGCTGCAACCATTACCTACTTGCCCGAACTGGGCCGAACCAGGAGGATTTCACCCCTGGTTGTACTGTATTTTCCCTTTGTGTAAAGACAGATGCAAAAAATGAATTAAGTAATTCTGCTTTCTCCCTGTTGCTTGTCACCTTCTTGCCACTTTCTCCTAGCAATGGACCAATTGTTTCCTTCACTTTTTTTTTTTTAACATGTTGGAAGAAGCTTTTTTTGTTATTTTTTACTTTTGTCGCAAGCCTTTGTTCATTGTGAGCCTTAGCTTTCCTCACTTCATCTTTACAGGCTCGGGCTATTTGCTGATATTCTGCCTTAGTTATTTGCCCCTCTTTCCACTTTTTATACTTGTCCTTTTTGTCCTTCAATTTGTCAGAGAGTTCTTTATGCAGCCATGCTGGTTTCTTTTGAGAGCTATTATTTTTCTTCTTCATTGGTATTGTGCTAGACTGGGCTTTTATAATCTCACTTTTCAAAATTTTCCAAGCTTCTTGAGTTGTTTTCCTCTTGAAGATTCTCATCCATGGAATCCTATTAAAATAGCCCTGTTGGTGCAGTGGTTAGAATGCAGTATTGCAGGGTAACTCTGCCTACAGCCTGGAGCTTAATCCTGAAACTCAAGATTGACTCATCCTTCCATCCTTCCGAGGTTGGTAAAATGAAGACCCAGATTGTTGGGGGCTATATGCTGACTTTCAAAATCATCCCAAAAGAGCTGTAAAGCACGATTGGCAGTATATAAATCTAAGTGCTATTGTTATTGCCATTGCCATTGCCCATAGCCTGGAGTCCGATTCTGATGGGGCTCAAGGTTGACTCAGACTTCCATCCTTCCGAGGTTGGTAAAATGAGGACTCAGATAGTTGGGGGCAATATGCAAATAATGCTTCTACCTTGTAAACCACTCAGAGACTGCTGTAAAGGTATATAAGCCTTAATGCTATTGCTATATGCCACCCATTTTGCTATTGAGAAATAAAGATGTTGGACTGAGTTGGACTTTGACCTGATCAGGTAGGGTTATTTTCATGTTCTTTTTTATTATTATTTCCATTCAATCATATCTGGATTGCCTGGACAAGTTTTTTCTTGGCAAGGTTTCTAGAAGTGATTTGCCATTGCCTGGAAAGATGACTCAGCCTTCCATCTTTCTGAGGACAGTAAAATGAGGACCCAAATTGTTGGAGACAATATCCTGACTCTGTAAACCACTTAGAGAGAGCTGTAAAGCACTGTGAAGCAGTATATAACTCTAAGTTATATACTCTTGCTATTGCCTCCTTCCTAGGGATGAGAGAATACAACTAGATCACTGAACTGGCTTTGTACTAAAGATGAGACTAGAACTCATGGTCTCCTGGTTTCTAGTCTGATGCTTTAAACACTACACCAAATGGACTCTCTTTTATGTTCTTACATTTTGCTAAATAATGACTTTAAGATGAGGGACTAACATGATTTAAAAGCTGAGGATGACTATTCTTCTCGCCCACAGGTGTCAAACTCGTCGCATCACGTTGCAATCACATGATGTATCGCGATGTTTTTCCCCTTAACGGAGCTGGGGTGGGTGTGGCCTGCGTGTGATGCATCCAGCCCACGGGCCACCATTTGTCACCCCTGTTCTAGCCTAACAATTACCCTCCACATGTCCACAACAATGAATTGAATAGATTCAGTTCCTAGGTTTTTTTGGTAACACAGTAAGATAATTACTGTGTTCCTTGATGAAATCCCTCAAAAAGAGTTGACTAAATAATTACTTTACATGATATGTACCTTCCAACAATGAAATCTACACCTATTTCTGCATAATGAAGCATATGTCTTCAGGTTACTTTCAAATGAAGAAAGTGCACTTTTCCTAGAAATAATTATTACAGAAATAACATTTCTGACTAGCAAATAAATTGTGCTTTAAATCATTAAATTGAGTTTTATCATCTAATAACTTAAATCAATTTGATTTAAAAGAAGTCTGCCGTGACATACACTTTAAATGTCTAGGTACTGGTAAGTGCTTTTGGAAATCATAATTATGTCAGAATATCCAAATACATTGATTTAAAGATTGAATGCCAGGCTCTGGAGAACTGCACCCTTTGGGCCTCAGTGTACCTCTCTGCAGTACGTAATCCTAATGTTTGTAAGTTTCCAGGAATATTTTTTCTCTGGAAACCTTATTTGTTTGTTTGTTTGTTTGTTTGTTTGTTTGTTTGTTTGTTTGTTTGTTGTTGTTGTTGCTGTTGTTGTTATTATTATTATTATTTATTATATTTGTATAGTTACCCATCTCATTAAAAAACTACTCTGTTGAATAAAACAACTATATGTATAAAAACAAATATAACATTTTTAATAAAAGATAAAATGCATCTTAAAAGATAAATATTATTAAAATGAATACAAAAACCCTAGCAGAGGTGGGTTGCTCCCAGTTCGGACCAGTTCTTTAGAACCGGTAGCGGGAATTTTCCCCCGTTCGCCGAACCGGGAGCGATCGCCGGTTGGCCACGCCCACGAACCGCTCTCTCATTTTGTTTTTGGCTTCTGCGCACGCGCAGAAGCTGTTTTTTTCTTCTGCACATGCACAGAAGCTGGGTTTTCAGCACTGTGCATGCGTGCGAGCCCATGCGGCGCGGGAGGAAGCGAACCGGTGGCGAGGTAAGTTAGAACCCACCCCTGAACCCTAGGCAAAGGGAGGAAAAAATGGCTACCTCAGCAATATATAGCCTGGAAAATTAGACTTTGCCAATTCTGATTGAATCAACAAGGAAACTAAATGAAACATTATTTGGTTGTTGAAAAATGATCTTTTTTTCCTCTAAAGGCATCAGTTAAGCCAGATTCCTGTGATGGATTTCTGCACTGGTCAGGATGTTGACTAGATGGTTTCTTATGTTCTGTGATTCTATGATTATATTGCATATTTTCTCTTGAAAAATAATCATCAACGGGTTATCGTGTCTTCATAATATCAAGGTTTGATTACTGCACAGTGTATTATTTAGAGATACTAGTGATTATTTCAGTAGATTCACTTAACACCTGTCTCCCGTTCCAAAGTCAGTTTCTGTTTCATTTTAGGACTTAATCCAAGGCGTTGATTTTAACATACAAAAGCTTATAAAGTCTAAATAGTTCTAGAAATGGTAGAGTATAATTTTACGGTTTTACTATGCATAGGCAGGAAGTAAGAATGGAGAGGCTATAATCATTTGGAAATTTAATCATGTTTTGAGGACTGCAGAACAGGTAATCAAGGTGAAATAAATCTAAAGGACAGGAAAAAAACCTGTCTACAGCAGGGGTGTCAAACTCAAGGACCGCAGGCCGGATCCAGCCCACGGGCTGCTTAGATCTGGCCTGTGGGGCCAGTCTGGAAATAGCAAAGGACTGACCCGTAGGGCCTCTGCTAGCAAAAATGGGGTGCGGGCAGGACGCCCACCTGCAACAGCTTTTGGCCTCCGGAGGAGTCCAGGAGGCCGTCCAGGCCCAAAATGGGGCCTCCGGAGTGCTGCAGAAGGCCGTCCTTAACTCAGGTGGTTATAAAAGGGAGGAAAAGTAAAATATTTTACCTTTCAGGCTTGCAGGATTTTGCTACTAGCCTATGTCAATAATTTATAGTTCTAGTCTTCCTATGGAGTCAGTTTCTTGATCTGGACTCTCTCTCATAAGGTGATCAAGTAGATCAAGTAAGCATTAAAAAAACAAAATCACAGAAAATCACAAAATCCCTATTTTTATAAGTTTATAAAACCATACCTGTGGAGGTGCGGTTCCGTGTCACGCCCACCATGGCCACACCCACCATGGCCACGCCCACCCCACACCCCCACCTGGCCCTCCAAGGTCAAACCCAATCCTGATGTGGCCCTCAATGAAATTGAGTTTGACACCCCTGGCCTACAGTGATTTTATTTTATTTTTTCTAGGATTTAAAAGCTTATATCAATCCTCCTCAACCTTGGATCAGTTTGATAGGAGTGGTAGTCAAACAAACATATTGGATTGATACTAAACATTTTATCTGGCTTTCTCTTTTCAGTACAGAGGGTTACAGAATGTAACAGGTTATTGCAACAAAGCAGTGATAATAAAAATAAATCATGTTTCTAACCTGGAAACAATCTAGAACCATTTTCTTTTCCGCATTTATTCACTATCATTGTTATTGCTCCAATCTGCAGCTACTCATAATATCCCTCTTCCCCTGCTGCCCCCTACCCAGGGTGAAATGCTCCCGGTTCGCTCGTGCCTGTCGGTCACCGTAGAGCCGGTCGCCAAGGTAGCGCGAGGATCCGCCCACCCACCCGGACGCCGCCATTTGGGTTCTTTTACCCTCTGTGCATGCGCAAAGCGTTCTGTGCATACGCAGAGGGTAAAAGAACCTAAACGCCGGCATCCGGGTGGGTGGGCGGAGCCTCACGCTACCTTGGCGACCGGCTCTACTGCGACCAACAGGCATGAGCAAACCGGGAGCATTTCACCGCTGCCCCTACCCTCTTGCTGCTGCTTTCTCTTAAACATGTGATCCAAGCAATAACTAAGAATATAATGACACTAGATAACTGGTGAAATTTGACTTATGCTGTTGCCACTGAAGGCAAACAATACTGATTTATAGAAAGACTGCTGCTCCCTAGACAAGCCATCTGGGGTGGCAAAGGCAGTGGCAGGGGTGATCATAATTAATCAGAAAGGTCAACAAATCTTGAGTAGGAGGGGAAAAAATGTTCCAGCTCTCTCCTTAATGATCCACTAAAGATTACCAACATGGGATCAGCTGTCACTATTAATTAACGATGAATTTCATTCCCTCTTTTGGCTTTTCTCTCATTGTTGTGAATCTCTAACCTCCACTCTGGGGTCAGACTCGCTGAAAATCATACTAAATTAGCAGATTAATTTATTGTTTATATTAGAATATGAAATAAAATCAGAAAAATAATGATCGGCCTGGTGCAATCCTTTGGAGGCCAGAGAAATGAAAAGCAGGAAGTGGTAGCTGTACGGCATGCATAAAATCATCCAGGATTTTAGCTTTGCTTGGAAAATGTAAGAATGGCCTGGCTACAGTATTCTGAATTTGAGATTTCCCACAAAATAGCTTGCCAACCAGTAAAAACCTCTTCCACTTTGCAATCTGCTTCTAGGAATAAAATTCTAATGCTGAAACTATCTGGTCTAATTTTAAACAATAAATTCATGGAAGTTGGACTTGGGATGGTTGGGGGTTGAACTTTACAAACTGTACGAGATTGCCCCAAATCTGTTCTATTTGTTTTCAGACCGTAAGAAGAATTATAACTGTGCATTATAATTTTAATAATTATAACCTCCTCTCTGCCCTGTGCTTCCTGCCAGGGGTGACATTCAAAATTTCCCCTACCGGTTCTGTGGGCATGGCTTGGTGGGCATGGCTTGGTGGGGGTCATGTGACTGAGTGGGCATGGCCAACTTGACATCACTCATGGCAAGATGGGGCGGCACCACCGCCCCAAGCCACGCCCACAGAACTGACAGAAAAGTTCGGCCAAATCTTCTAGCATTCAACCTGGCTGTTTCTCGCCTCCTTCTCATGTTTGCTCTGTGTGTATGAGCCCGAGAAGGAGGAGAGAAGGAGTGAGTGGGAGGGGAGGGGCGGGGCCAGTCAGTGGTGCGATTTATCGGTTCTCCGAACTGCGCATAATCGCTGACACCGGTTCTATAGAACCTGTCCGAACCTGCTGAATTTCACCCCTGGTTCCTGGAATGACCAAGAATCACATAATCATCCCAAGAGATGCCAGAACAGAAATCTCTGTTCTACAAATGGTGGGATGCTCCCATAGCCATCCAGGCCTTTTTAACATTCAAACTATGATAGAAGAGACTGTGTCTTCAACTTGGGTGTCTCCCAGATGGTTGAACATCAATTGCAGCTAAGAATTCTCAAATCGTAGTTTGTACATCTGAAGCATATGCAGATTGGGAAAAGCTATTTCAAAGCCTCTAAAATAGGTAAAATCTTTGCCTGTTCCTATCATAGATTGTTCTTTTGAGTTATAATGGAACAACTACTAAAATTTATTCTGATCAGTATCTCTGCCACCAAGGATCTATTAAAACGTAAATACTCACTTCCACCATGATTCTGGGCGGAATTCATTTTAACATTAATTCCTAAATCCCAATTTCTATTTTACCCCATAATAATATGTAAAAAAAAAAGTTAAGAGCTGAATTTTCTCATGGCAGAGATATTAGTTATATCAGTCACTGACAATCATCCAGCAGAGAAGCTCAGAGAAAAAGTTAATTAAACAGCCAAAGGGAGGAGAGAAAGAAATACCAGACTTAAACTACACTAGGCACAAAAATGCAGTTGCACCATCATGTTGAACAGATGACAATCCATCATTTTATTATAGGTAGTCCTCGACTTACAACAGTTCCGGTCACCACAATATAAAAAAGATATAGAGACTCTGGAAAAAGTGTAGAGAAGAGCAACAGAAAGATTAGGGGGCTGGAGGCTAAAACATACAAGGAATGGTTTCTGGAATTGGGTATGTCTAGTCTAATTAAAAGAAGGACTAGGGGACACATGATAGCAATATTCCAATATTTGAGGGGCTCCTATGAAGATGAGTGGGTCAAATTATTTTCCAAAGCACCAAAAGACAAGACAAAAATCAATGGATGGAAACTAACCAAGGAGAGAAGCAACCTAGAATTAAGGAGAAATTTCTTATTGATGAGAGCAAGTAACCAATTGAACAGATAGCCTTCAAAAGTTGTGGAGGCTTTAAAAAAGAGACTGGACAGCCATTTATCTAAAATAGTATAGGGTCTCCTACTTAAGCAGGGGGTTGGACTAGAAGACCTCCAAGATCCCTTCCAACTCTATTATTCTATGTTCTAATGACTGTTCGAAGTTACAATGGCACTGAAAAAGTGACTTATGACCATTTTTCACACTTATGACCAATGCAGCACCCCCATGGTCATGTGATCAAAATTTGGATGTTATCCCAGGGTCATGTGATCCCCTTTTGCCACCTTCTGACAAGCAAAGTCAATGGGGAAACCAAATTCACTTAACAACTGTGTTATTAACTTAATAACTGCATTGATTCCCTTGGGAAGAAAGGTGGTAAAATGGGGAAATATTCACTTAACATCTATCTCATTTAGCAACAGAAATTTTGGACTCAATTGTAGTTGTAAATTGAGAACTACCTGTAGTGTCTTCCTGCTATGCTGTTAAGATTCTTACTTTGTCGAAGAGTTTTAAGCCGAGCCTAGTCCATATTTGCCCAATTAAATATCTGGGAAATTCTGCTGAGTCTTCCCTGATGTCCATTTGACACTTGAAAGCCCTCATTAGTGAGTTGCAGACAGTGGCAGACAGAAAAAAACAAAACAAAAAACAGGAGCTGCCTTGGGTCATTCTCTAGACAGGCATTCAGCAAATCTCTTGTCTAATATCAGCATAACATAAACATATCCAAGAAGATAGTGTGGCATTAGGTGTTCAAATCCAGTTTGTTACAAAATTCAGTTACAATACCAGCCACACCTTTGCTCAGATGGAACTTAGTTCTATTACAAGCAACTGTATATAAACAGAGTGAAAACCCCACTCCTTTCTAGCACTGAAGGCGTTACCTAATTGGGTAATGAAACACCTGCAAGGAAACAACCAAGCCCAGAGAGTACCGAGGACCTCACAGTCCACCCCTGAACCCCTACAAATATTCTCTTCTATTAGTATTACATCTATCAATGTTGACCCTTTCATACAGCTTCCAGCCATGTCAATCATCTCCTGTCCATCTTTCTTTCTTGGTGTTCAGCCTTCTCTTCATTCCCATAAAAAAGGCCCTTTGGCCTGAGGAAACTGCCTATATCTTAGAACATCACTTCCAAAAACACATATACAGCTTTGGCCTGAGGAAACCCCCTTTCCCTTGTACATTCTCTTCAAAAACCTTTTATCCTGCCCTTCTTTTTTTTTTTTTTTTTGCTGCCAAGAAGACTGGAAAGGCATGCACATCTCCAAATGTCAACAAACTGACCTTAGCTCTGGAGAAGGCACTTTGTTCTCCAGCAATGTGTACCAATTAGTCTGTGAGCAAATTATAGCTGAAGGAAGGGTTGTGATCTTCTGGAATGATGGAAAGGAGTATGGTAGCTTTTGATATAAACCACTTACTGTAATCTCATTACACAATGAAATATAGAAAGGCTGAAAACAGAGAATTCTTAAAGACAGCTAGGAAAGTGGGGAGGGAAGAGGGTCTTGTATTTCAGTCATAGTCCAATTAAACAATAAGAGACAGAGAGTGAAGTTTCCAGGTCAACTAACAGCAAGTTCAAAATAAATTAAAAATTACCTTTCTGATATAGCTGAAGAGCTAGTTCTTAAAATTTGTTGGTTTATCTAAAATTGTAAGTAATGGGTATGCCTGCGGATGTCTAGCAAACAAAAATCTATCAGTTCTAAAAGATAGCTCACTGCCCTGATCTAAATGAACAAAATTGATAATATGAACAAAGTTGATAAAATGTTGATAAAGTAACTAGGAACTCCTTTGAAAAGAGGAGTTATAATGTTGTATAAGTCAGTCTCAATAACAGATATACAAAAATAGAATAAAAGATGCTGGAAATGCAAACAGGGACAAGGTACCTTCTTTCATTCATGGTGGTTATGCCCCGAAGTGAAAAGGTATTGGAAGAATATACAGGATTGGCTGCAAGACATAATCAAATGTCAAATTGAATTTAAACCCGAACTTTTCCTCTTGGGGATAATTAGGGCGAAGTACAACAGGAAACCAAAGTACTTGATATTACACATAATAACAGCTGCAAGGATTGCCTTTGCGTAATATTGGAAAAGAGACAGTAGGCCACCAGAGGGTCTAGTGATTCAAAAAATATTTGAATGTGGAGAGATGGACAAGCTCACACTAGAATTAAAGGATAAAGATAATTCAGAATACTATGCGGTATGGGACGATTGGTATGTATGGATAGACAATAGAAATAGGAACTATAGTAAATGTACTTAGAGTTAGATAGATTGTAAATAGAAGGTATTTAATGTACTGATTATTGATTTCCATTGTATGTATAATGTCACAGACTTGTTGATTATGTGATAGAGCTGTGTAAAGAAAAATTGTGTTATAAAAATAAATAGAATAAAAAATAGAATAAAAGAGCCAGAAATACTACTGCTCCTGAATTAGAGGGTCAACTATATCTCACATTATTTAATCTGTTTCCTAAATTGCAAAAGAGTTTGCAGTAAACATGCTAATATAAATAACCAGGGGTTTTCAGAATAGAAAGTAAATTAAGCTACCTTTAAGACTAGGGCAGTTTATTTGATTTCTGTAAATACGTTGGACAGAATTTGATGTAATTCATACCTTTTATTTAGGAAATAACTTTGCCATTTAACTCCCAGGGGAATTAATGCTTCCAGGGAAAGCCCTGTATGAATAGAACTTAGTGAACTCAGCGACAACCACTTTAAGAGGTGTGGACCTCAACTCCCAGAATTCCCCATCCATTACTTTGGTTGGGGAATTCCTGGAATTGAAATTCATGGATCTTAAAGTTGCTGAGGCTGAGAAACACCATGTTAGTGAAACAAGAGTTCATATCCCTCAGTGGACATATTAAGTCTATCTCTAAATTAAAAGATAACATCCATTCCCAGGCTATGCCTCATGGAGATGCAGTCTATTTGGAGGACAGTCTTTGGTATGTAGTCCTCAAAAGATCAAGATTTACTTTATACTGGCAAAGTTATAACAGGTATTAAGTTATGCACAATAATGAAGCTGGGCTACTAACGTCACATGATTTTAGGGCTGCAAGTCTGTACTGAGCTCCTCTCATGAGAAAAGGACGTTGAAGCCAATATGAGTTTTTTGAAAATTTTGTATGAAATGTCCAGCATAGCTATGCTGGGCAATATAGATGCTTATGGTTTAGATGAGAAGATCACACTTAAGACTACAAAATACTTTGCTTTCTCAATCTTGAATCATTGACATACCCATTACTCAGTCTGGGCCTTTTTGCAAATATTGCATTCTTGGTCCTGCATTAATTAACCTACAAAGATTTTTTTCTGCAATGTGCAATCAATTTTGACATAAATCTCCTTAGCCGAGGTGGCACAGTGGTTAGAGTGTAGTACTGCAGGCTACTTCAACTGACTGCTAGCTGCAGTTCGGCAGTTCAAATCTCACCGGCTCAAGGTTGACTCAGCCTTCCATCCTTCCGAGGTGGGTAAAATGAGGACCCAGATTGTTGGGGGCAATAGGCTGACTCTGTGAACCGCTTAGAGAGGGCTGTAAAGCACTGTAAAGTGGTATATAAGTCTAAAGTGCTATTTCAACAGGAGATTGCAATAGGGAACTTCATCATCTGTGTAAAAAGCACTGAATGATGATGGTTCACCAACTTTGGTGGGTGCTTTAAATAGGCTAAATGCTCAACTAATTGGCTTTTATTGATATTGAACAAGAAGGAATCCAGAATACAACTTTGTTTTCCCTTCTCCTATGAGTTGGATTTCCTCCTTAAGGTGGCCTAATTGATTATCCTGGATTATGCATTCACTGTTGTTATATCTTTTATTCATAGAGAAAATCCATCTATATAGCCACTAAGGCAAGTCAACAATGACTTGATGGCACACAATCAATCTCATTTATAGATGAGAGTAAGTAGATGGCAATTAATTGTGGAGACCTTAAGTTTGGCCCAAGCTCTGTTTTAGAAGTGAGATTGAAAGCATATTTAAAATCCACAAATGCAATAATCAATTGTGCTTGACAGAAATATTTCTCAACCAAATGCTGTTACACAAAACCCCATTGCTTAAGAACTGGTTCTGAAGGTGATCTGTTATTCCTGTTCCTCAAATCCACCCTAGGTACTTCCAGGTATATGTCTGGAATATAACATTAACAATATTTGGAAGACTGATCAGGACACAGCTTGCTGCTTTTCTTATGAACTAGAATAATTATCACTAATAACCAATTCTTACAAGTAATGACAGATTAATCAATGAATGGTGGCCCATCAGCCCAAGTTGGTTCTAATCATGTCCAATGGAATCAATTCATCCTCTGGAGATTTCCTTGCTTTAAAACATTTCATCTATTATTTGGCAATTTCAGAGAATGAAACTGGAGAGCAAAAGGACTAAGAGAAAACATCCAGTTCTACTTTAGTAAGAGGCTTCCTCATGTACAATATGAAAAGATTGCAGGCTTTTTGGTTGAGGGATTTAGAGACAAGTTTCTTGTGGATTTTCTGTGGAAGTTTGATATAACAGTATCACAAGCTTCTTTGGGCAGTAATATGGTCGTTTTGATCACTGTGGACATGTTTGATTAATTCTTGCATCAGAAGGAATTAATGACTATTGCAAAGACTGTACAAATTCATCACAGCATAGAAGAACCTGATTTGTTTAACTTGGCTAAAACAATGCAGTCTGAATATCTTAAAATATGTCTGTTTGTTGTTGCCATGAAAGGCCTGATTTCCATATCAAACATAAGTTTCCCTTAGTGTCTTCTGCAAATAGGGTTTTAAGGTCAGAATTAATAAAGATAGAGTTGTAGATTAGACTATAGCAAGCAACGGTTCCAGAACAAGAATACTTCATGTATTATAAAAAGTAGATGTAAAGCCTCCTTGAAGTCAAGATTAATTCCTGGTGACTTGCTGGTCACCATAGTTCATATAGGGTGTTTTGTTTTTTTTGACAATAGCGTGGTTCGCTTTTGTTTGTTCATATTTTATCATGTAGAAACAGCCCTGAGATTTCTTGATTGTCTCTCATTCATATACAAATCAGGACCTAGCTGGCTTAGTTTTCAATTCTTAATAGAAGGGAGCAAAGTTTAGGGGATGAGATTTCACACGTTTAATTATGGGAGGGTTAGGTTATGAGAAGATGAAGATGCAGTGAGTAGAATTATTTTCTGTTTTTTTTTCCTAATTAGGACATGAGGGTATTGTAATCATTTTAAACTATGTTCAGTTTATTTTAGGCACTCTACAGATTCTATGGCTGTTCCTTAAACCTGGAGGTAAACCACACCACTGATATTTAGCAAAATATAGTTACATAGGACTTGAAAAATACAAAAGAGTTTTTGAGGCACATGGAGTTAATTATTATTAAACAGGACTTTATGAGCCAAGGTGGCGCAGCGGTTAGAATGCAGTATTGCAAGTTGACTCTGCCCACAACCAGGAGTTTGATCCTGACTGACTCAAAGTTGACTCAGGCTTCCATCCTTCCGAGGTTGGTAATATGAGGACCCAGATTGTTGGGGGCAATATGCTGACTCTTTAAACCACTTAGAGAGGGCTGCAAATGACTATGAAGCGGGATATAAGTCTAAGTGCTATTGCTATTGTTATTATGATCTCCATTGGAACTGAATGGGAATCAAATAACAAAGAAAAAAAATCAAAATTGGTGGAGCAAGTAGCCAGTTTTGTTTTGTGATTTCATTGTATCTGCTCCACTGTACCCCTAAACCCATTATGCCATTTTCTACCTCCCCAGTTGAACTTCGTGTTCAAATCTCAGCTTAGACACAACACTTACTGTGTGTCCTTGGAGCAGCTAAACCAAGTTGACTTAGCAGGGTTGTTGCAAGGCTATAGCAAACATGCATGTGGCATTTGAGTTATTTATATAATATCAGTAGCAGGCTACTTCAGCTGACTGCTAGCTGCAGTTCGGCGGTTCAAATCTCACCGGCTCAAGGTTGACTCAGCCTTCCATCCTTCTGAGGTGGGTAAAATGAGGACCCAGATTGTTGGGGGCAATATGCTGACTCTGTAAACCGCTTAGAGAGGGCTGTAAAGCACTGTAAAGCGGTATATAAGTCTAAGGGCTATCATATTAAAAATAAAAAAATACTTCAGTTATTATGAAAAAAAATAATAAAGATTAAGGGTGGGTTAAAAATAAATAAAAAATTGCTTCTTGGAGGAGAGGTGAGAAATGGAGATATTAAATGTCTAACTAATTGCTGGATGTTTGCTGCAATATGTTTGTCTGCTATGCCTAAAGGGTTTAAATTACAGTAGGGTGTAAACTGTTCTCCCCTCATTGGATTGATGTTCTCATCTACAATGACACAGTTATGCCACTGATAATTCTATAACTCACTGTGTATGGTTCTGTGTATATTTAACTCAGGGAACTGACTCCAAGCTAATTATTTATTTTTGCCTGATAAAAATCTGTTAATTATTTGTGTAACTCATTAGGCTTACAATGTATTCTCGCACATGATTAAACAATGAGTTTAGTTCAGCAACAGTTTATTCTCTGGGGGGAAAGGATTTGATGCCCCTTCCATGATTTGACCCCAGACTGTAAATGGCATCTCGGTATGAGCAACAATTCCCTGTAAGGAGAGATAATTCTATTCTGAGTACTGGAGTCACTGAAATTTAATTAACAGAACAATATTAATTAATGCTATACTTGTAACCAGCCTTTTCGAGAAAGAAGTGGTTTATCTCTCCCAGCAACCTTGTGGAGGTTAGTAGGTGTGAGAAACTCTCAGGAGGCTGGGAAGGGAATGGAGAATGTAGATTTCAACGGTCAAGAGATAAGAGGAGAATTAGTTGAAAGATTATCTTATAAATGGCAACTCGGCCTCAGGTACCCAGAAACATAGGAAGAAGAGTTTCAAGTCACTGAAAGAGATGCTGCCTTAATGAACTCACTATAAATGAGGGTTTGAAATTCTTCTTCAAGTATCCAGGATTCTGAATTTACCCCAAGTCCAGTCAAAGAATAGGTCATTAAACTGACTGAAGCTGTCATCATCATCATCATCATCATCATCATCATCATCATCATCATCATCATCATCATCATCATCATCATCATAAAAAAAAAGTTGCCTACTCCTAAAATAGCTGCTGAATACCATGAGGAGCAATATAGACTGATAGCCAAAAATCTGAACGGCAGTCATCAGCACCAGTAAAGACCTGAACCAGGACAAAGCACCACATAAAACATGGGATCTCTGAGGTCATGTAGTACAATCCCCTGCTCAAGGCAGAAGCCTCCCAGGCTAATGATTGTCCAGTCTATTTTTGAAAACCTGCAGCATTGGAGCACCCACAACTCCAGGGGGCAAGCTCTTTCATTGATTAATTGTTCTTCACTGTCAGAAAATTTCTCCTTACTTCTAGGTTGGATCTCTCTTTAACAAGCTTCCATCTATTACTTCTGGTCCTGCTCTCTGGCGTTCTGGAGAATAAGTCAATCCACTCTTCTCTGTGACAGCCCCACAAGACAGTTATCATGTCCCCTCTAACCCTTCTCTTTGATAGGCTAGACCAGGGGTGTCAAACTCATGGCCCGGGGGCTGGATCTGGCCCACAGGGTGCTTAAATCGGGCCCGTGGTGCTGGACTGGAAATATCAAAGGACCGGCCCACAGTGCCTCTGCTGACCAAAATGGGCCACGTGTGCCCCCCCTGCATG
>QLTV01004015.1:156476-172259 GCA_003457575.1 Thermophis baileyi | reverse complement strand
AAATCTGTTTTTTTTTTTTTTTTTTTTTAGAATTCCTGTCTGATGGATATAAACCCCAACAGAAGAAAAGAAGTGTATCCCAAAGGTACTTTTTCCAAAAGGCAACTGTTTTTCCTTGAAGATGTTTTGCTTCTCATCCAAGAAGCTTCTTCTGTTCTCCAGTTAAAACTGAAGAAGCTTCTTGGATGAGAAGTGAAACGTCTTTAAGGAAAAACAAAGTCCAGTTGTTGTTTTTTTTGAAAAAGCACCTTTGGAACAACCATAACCTGAGTGGATGACTGAGAATCTCCATAGACAAAAGAAGTGTAGTTAACAATTATCATTCTAGTTTTTTTGTTGTTGTTGATCTTAAGGGAATATTGTTGGGGTTCTAATTTTAGTTTTTATTTTATGTTTTGTTGTAACCTACCTTGAGTGATGGGAAGTAGACTGTATACAAATGTTATTATAAAGACATAAGTTATCCTTCAGGCAACAAAAGCTGTTTCCAATTAAAGTAATAAGAGTCTGAAAACCCTCATTCCTAAGCAACTCGGAATCTCTGGCCCGTCAGTCTTCTTGCTGTCTTTTCAGTTTTCTGTAGCTAACGGTGGAAAAATAATAGCAGCGCTCAGAGTGTTTCAATCACTTCTTCTTCTTTTTTTTTTCAGGGCTTTCTCTTTGCATTACTAATACTTCTCTAATTGGGATCCTTAGAGCATATTTGCATATTTAGCATGGGCAATGCCTCCTTATTTCCAAGCTTAATTGAAGCAGAGCATTCGTTCCTTTATCTCTTATTAGAAATCCAAGGATGCTACAGCTGATCCAGCAAAAAAATAAATCCATTCTTTCGGGGGGGGGGGTTCTTTGTTTCTGTGCATTCATAATTTGTTTATAAGTTTCTGGCTCATCTGTCCATGCTGGACAGAACAGGATTCAGATGATTGCCAAGTTCCCATCAGACATGTCATCTGTTAAGGCAAGGAGGGTAGCAGCCAGCTTCTTAGGCAAACGCTGACCAATTTCCTTGCATGAATCACCATATTCTTCTGCCATGAGAGAGGAAAACAAATTGACTTTATCTAAATTATCTCCTCTTCTTTTTATCTGGACACGACTTACCGTTACACTAAAATGACTGAAGACTATCGTCTTTGTTCCTTGAACTTAACATGCTCCAAATCACTGGCTCTCGTGATTGCCCTTTGCCACTCTTTTCTGCCAGTCTTTTTGATATCCACTTTCATAAGGAACTGCCTGAACTGCACACATTAATATGTTCCAAGCGTAGCCACACAATCACTCTATACTCACTAAAATATAGGCAGTTTTATATTTGCTTCCTTTCATAATAATCCCTGGAGTAGCTTTTCATAATGGCTGACATATTGGGTAGATGGTTTCAATATGTTGTACGGCGCAACCCCCAAACCTTTTTCCTGGTGGACCCCGTCAATTCAGACCTTCATATTAGATGCATTATGATGTCCCTCTGAATCCTACGTTTTACAGTCTCTTCGAATCCAATATGACAGGCATTTATACTCCCAGTCTCCTTAAAAAGAAATGAATGATGTTTTTGATGCACAAAGTTTGTTTGGATGTATATAAAAAATACACATTTGGAGTGGGAGGGAGGAACATAAAATGCAGTTTACTTGTATTGTGATTCTGATACCTGCTCATGAGATTTCAAAAGGAAGATGGACTATCCTTTTACGCAGATAACAAAGTCAGTGAACTCTCTTTTACAGACTTAGAACCACATAAATTCCTGAAATTGACATCTTACGGAATGTTTTAGATGAAGTGTGAGAAGCTAGGAGAATTCGAACTAATATCATGAAAAGTGTTAGTAGTAAGGGATTACAAAATAATAGGAAATTGGTGCATAATGCAACATCTGGCATGTTGGCATGCCACTCAGTAGCCTTGGTTTCCAGTAGATTTCCAGGTGCAATTCAAAGAATGAGTTTTAACAGTTAAAATCTCAGATGGCACGACTCATAGGACTGTCTTGTCCTGATAGAGCCACCCTCTCCAATGTTCTTGTTCCAGTTGAGAATGTTAAGATTCCCCCATTTTTTGTTATGTAAGAGTAGGGGGAAGGAGGTTAGTGGCAGTTTTCCTCTGGTCCCTGTCCCCAGAGAATTGCTTCTTGCTAGAGATTAAATTGACATTCCTTTGGCATTTTTGGAAAACAGAGTAACAGAGATGGAAGGGACCTTGGAGGTCTTCTAGTCCAACCTCCTGCTCAAGCAGGAAAGCCTATACCATTTCAAACAAATGGTTGTCCAATTTCTTCTTTAAAATCTCCAGTGATGGAACACCTACAACTTCTGGAGACAAGCCGTTTCACTCATTAATTGTTCTCACTGTCAGGATATTTCTTCTGAATTCTAGGTTGGATCTCTCTTTGATAAGCTCCCATCTTATCGTGTCCTCAGATTGACCCATATAGCTTTTCCATGTAGCTGCAAAGATGGAGTTCTCTCATTGGACTTTTGAATGGTAATATCTCCTTTGTTTGGGGTGGACAATAGGAGTTATTGCATGGACTGCTTATGTGTTTATTACTTGACTGGTTTTAGCCTTGTTATTTTTTACTCTTTGTTAACCATTGTGTATAGATACATTTAGTCAACCAACCAATGGCAACGAATCTTGTATGTGGGTAAGTTAAGGTTAAGGTAGCTGGCTCTTTACTCAGTTTTCTAGTCTTGTCTTAATTTTAATTTTCAGCTACCCAGAATCATTTGGACTTGGGCAGCCTCTAAATTTAAATGAATAACTATAGTTATTCCTCAACCTATGACCATAATGCATTATAATTGTAATTCATGATGGTTGTAAAGTGGATCACCACATGATTGGACCTGTTTTTATGTTCTTTTTTTGCAATGTTTTTTCTTGGAAGACGTTTTGCTTCTCATCCAAGAAGTTTCTTCAGCTCTGACTGGATGGTGGGGAATGGAGGGATTTATATTCCTTGCAGATAGCTGGTCATTTGCATTCTTTTAGAGAGTCATTGAGACCACTTGGAGGTTTATCTGGGTCCTCAGGGTCACCTGAATAGTGCAAATGGGTCAGTAGTGGGCTCCACTTACCTTTGCTACCGGTTCGGGAATGGGAGTGCGTGGGTGCAACGCTTTTGCGCATGCGCAGAGCGTTTTTGATGACGTCCGGGTGGGTGGACGGAGTCTTCCACTGCTGCCGCTACCGGTTCGCTGAACCGGTGCGAACCGGTAGCAACCCACCACTGAAATGGGTGTGGAGCCTTCTTTGAACTGCTGAAAGGACTGTGTTGTGGCATTGCTTTCTGCAGTATGTTGCACTCTAAAAGAATGCAAATGACCAGCTGTCCTCAAGGAATATAAATCCTTCCATTCCCCACCATCCAGTCAGAGCTGAAGAAGCTTCTTGGATGAGAAGCGAAACATCTTCCAAGAAAAACCAGAAAGTCCAATTGCCTCTTGAAAAAGTACCATTGGGATAGTCATTTCATGGCACTTCTCAGTATTGTGGCCCTCCTGATTTGCATATGAAATAGGTGCAGTGGCAATTTCTCCCAAAGGAGTTCTTTCTTAAATGGCAATTTTTTTTTTACTCCTAAAGTGTATATTGCACTATAGGGGATGGGCAGAAAGGGGACGAAGCAGCTAGAATTAAAATAATGATCTAAGTTAAAAGCAATAATACATATTTCATTTCTCCAGTTGCTGAACTGCATTGCACTGGGAGGGAGAACCAAATAAGATGATGAATCATTTAATTAGTTTTGTGTGTGTGTGTGTGTGTGTGCGTGTGTGTGTGTGTGTGTGTGTCTGTCTGCTCAGCAACAAACCAACTTGTCATAAAGCACCACAGAATTAAGGTAAAAGCTCTTTGAAGCCAGAAAGCAAAAAAGGGGGAAGAAAAATACAAAGTGTGTACTGAACTAATTAGAGAATAAAAGAAAGATTATACCCAATGTTAAATCCACCCAAACCTGCTTTTTTTTTCCTTTTCACTTGGCAATTTGAGATATTGCCAGTTGGGATGTGCACTTCACTGAAAAACCGATCACATATCACAAAGTTTCACACATCATTCCATCTTCAGTTTCTCAGTGCATTTTTTAATGCTCAGAAAGTTAGAAGTTGTAATATGAAATATATATATATCAGCAGTGGGTTGTTCCCGGTTCGGCCTGGTTCTTAGAACCAGTAGCGGTGGTGGCGGGAGGCTCTGCCCACCCACCCGGGATGCTTCTGTGCATGCGCAGAAGCAGCGTGTGCGCAAACTGGTAGTAAAGGGTTTTAGAACCCACTACTGGTATATATCCCTAATTCCCGAGGCATAATTTTGCTGTGTGGCTTTCCCTTGAGATGGATGGATGGAATTTTCCAAACTATATACTGAATTTATGTGCACTTGGCTCAGTTCTATGATTCTTTGTATAAGCATTCCTTGCCAAGAATAACAGATGCCAGTGATCAATTCCATTTATTGCTGCTTTCTACACCTTGGCAGGCTCCTGTTTGGTTGATCCTAGCATTGCAGGGCAAAGGGATTCTAGAACTGATTTCTTCGACATTCATAGGTTCCGGGTCCTATCTTTTTCCATGAGTGATAGAATAGAATCAGTGAACATACCACTACATGTTAGCTCTGGCAGATCGTAGAACATAGAACAGGGGTGTCAAACTCGATTTCATTGAGGGCTGCATCAGGGTTGTGTTTGACCTGAGGGGCGGGGGGGGGGCGTGGCCAGCTTGAAATCACTGGTATTGGGGGCATCTGTGGTGGCCCAAACGTTCTGCCAGTGAAAATGGAGCTCGGGAAGGCTGCACGCAGCCCTCCCAGGCTCCATTTTTGCTGGCAGAGGGACCACGGGCCTTTTTTTTTTGCTGTTCACAGGGCAGCCCTGTGGGCCAGATCTAACCCCCCCCCCTGGACCGGATCTGGCCCATGGGCCTTGAGTTTAACACCCATGACATAGAATCAAGAGGGTTAGAAGAGACCTTTGAAGTCTTCTAGTCCAATCCCTTACTCAAGCAGAATCCCATACCATTTTGGACAAAAGGTTGTCCAATCTCTTCTTGAAAAGCTCCAGTGATGGAGCATCCACAACTTCTGGAGGCAAGCTGTTCCACTGATTAATTGTTCTCAAATTTCTGTCAGGACATTTCTTCTTAGTTCTAGGTTGCATCTCTCTTTAATGATCTTTCACCTATTTCTTCTTGCACTGTCCTCAGGTACTTTGTAGAATAAGTCAACCCCCTCTACAGCCCCTCAAGTATTGGAAGACTGCTTTCATATGACCTAGTCCTTCTCTTTGATTGAGATAACTAGTAGACATACCTAGTTCTCTCAATCGTTCAATGTATGGTTTAGCAGTCAAACCCCTTATCATCTTTTTTGCTTTTCTCTGCACTCTTTCTAAGGTCTCAACATCTTTTTTGTATCATGGTGATCAGAATTGCATGCAGTATTCAATTCTGTGGTTAAAAGAAATTGCCTCACTTTGATGTAGATTACTGAGAGAAAGTTCATGATTGTTCAGGAGGATATATGATGTGGAAAAGAGAATCTGAATGAGTAACATGATCATCTGGCATTTCTCTCTTTCCCCACCCTTCTTTTCTTTTGCCTTCTGCTTCCTTCTCCTCCTTCTTTATTTTACTTGAATTTTTCTTTTGTGTTATTTATGAAGAACTCCAAATACTGCTTCTGTGCCCACTGATGCAGCAAATCCTGCATTTCCAGATTTTATGTGAGCAATTTCCATGATCTAGCTTGAAGCTAGCTAGCTCTTTGACTGGTTATTTTTAGGCCCAAGAACACAATTGCAATTTGAATTCAATGAAAGTGGAACATTTCTTTTGCTAAACAGAAAGGAGTATATGTGTGTGCATAATTACAAAAACCAATAATTGGAAAAATAATTACAAAAAGGATGCAATGGACAGAGGGCAGAGCGAGCAACAAAGAAGGTGAGAGGCTTGGAAGCTAAATCCTATGAAGAACAGTTAAAATAACTCAGTTGATTAGCCTAAAGAAGAAAAGGCTAAGGGGAGACATGACAGCAGCAATCCTCAAATCCTGCCCCTTGAAAGGGTGTCCCAAGGAAGGGGATAGGGATTTATTGTTTGTAATGTCCAAGGGCAGGACAAGAATCAATGAATGGAGGATTTACTGAGAGAGATTCAAATTTAAAACAGGAGTAATTTCCTTATGGTGAGAGGTATTAAGCAGGAAAGCAATAGAACAGGGCTGTCAAACTCGCGGCCCGCGGGCCGGATGCATCACATGCTGGCCACTGCCACACCCAGTTTAGCAAAGGGGAAAAAGTCCTGATACATCACATGATGCCGCCGTGATGATGTGAGTTTGACAGCCCTGTAGTAGAACCAGGGGTGGGCTGCTCCGGGTTCGCTCGGGTTCGGGCGATCCTCTAGCGAAGATCCTGTGTGGTTCGGCGAATCCCTAAATCCCACTCCTGGCTGGCCCTGCCCACCATGCCCCACCCCTCCCACCATGCCACACCCTCCCAGGAGTCTCCACGCGGCCCATTTTGGATGGGAGGTAAGTGCAGGGCCCGCGCGGAGGACGAAAAACGGGCCTCCCAGAAGCTCTGGAAGGATGGAAACTGGCCCATTTCTGGCTTCTGGAGGGCCTCCGGAGCCCGGGGGAGGCTGTTTTCATCCTCCTGGAGGCTCGAGAAAAGCCTCCGGAGCCCGGGGAGGGCAAAAAATGGGTCTCCCGGAAGTTCTGGAAGGCTGGAAATGGGCCCATTTCTAGCCTTCAGAGAGCCTCCGGAGCCCGGGGAGGGCAAAAACACCACCCCCACCATGGTGCAGGAGGCCAACTAGGCCATGCCCACTATGGCCACACCCACCCAGCAACCGGGCAGAGAACCTGTTGCTAAAAATTTTTGAAGCCCACCCCTGAGTAGAACCTCCTGTCAGGGTTCTGAGTAATGCATCCATCAAAAGCAGAATTTTTGATGGATGCAGGTAGATTCCTCAAAGAACATGTTTACTGAACACACCATATCGGCACAGCTAGTGAAAACCAACTTTAAAGGTTCCCACAGTTTTTCCTCTAATTAAAAGAGCAAATATTCCCTCCCCAGGTGTCACCAGTCACATTGTCCAATGAAAGTAGCTGGGAGGCTGCTTGGTCACTCCCCTGCCATCTGCTGGGATGACCTTGATTCCCATAGGAAAACTTTTTGTTTTGATAGGTAGCCGGTCTATATGCTTCCCCCCTCCCTTCCCCCTTTCCAAGTTCGTGGCAACTATGAGGCAAGAGAAAAATTGCTTCAGCCAGGCCAGCTTCAGAG
The DNA here is from genome assembly GCA_003457575.1 of Thermophis baileyi. Lineage (NCBI taxonomy): Eukaryota > Metazoa > Chordata > Lepidosauria > Squamata > Dipsadidae > Thermophis > Thermophis baileyi. The sequence goes on along the minus strand of QLTV01004015.1, from coordinate 164,950 downwards.
TTGACACCTGGGGTTGTCAAGCAAAATTGGACAGCATTTGTCTAGACTGGTCTGAAAATTCCTGTTCTGGTCTGGAGGTTGTCTTAGAAGATAACAGAATAACAGAGTTGGAAGGGACCTTGGGGGTCTTCTAGTCCAACCTCCTGCTCAAGCAGGAAAGCCTATACCCTTGATGGCGAACCTATGGCACGTGTGCCACAAGTGGCACGCGGAGCCATATCTGAGGGCACACAAGGCATTTCCCTATGTCAGCTCCAGCGCGCATGTGCGCCCTGGCCAGCTGATTTTCGGCCTTCTGGAGGGCGGGGGAGAAACCTTTTTTTGCTCTGGTGCCAAAAGGGCGTGCGTGCACGTGCCCATACCCATAATGCAATTCCCGCCTGCGCATGTGTGCACAACCCCCCCTGCGCTGCTCCCCCCGTGCATGGGACAGCAACAGGCCTACCGAATGAACTTCCAGTAGGCCCGTTGGGCCCGTTTTTCACTATCCACAGGCTCCGGAGGCTTTCCTGAAGCCTAGGGAGGGCGAAAAATGGCACAACGGGCCTACTGGAAGTCCGGAGGCTTCAGTGAGGTCTGCGCGCATGCGCGGGGGGGGGGACAGTGTGTGTGTGTGGGTGCACGCATGCACAGGGGGGGAGGGCATTGCATTATGGGTGTGGGCACACGCATGCGCACGCTATTGCGCGCACACACACGCCGTTTTGGCACCCGAGCAAAAAAAGGTTCGCCATCACTGGCCTATACCATTTCAAACAAATGGTTGTCCAATCTCTTCTTAAAAACTTCCAATGTTGGAACACCCACAACTTCTGGAGGCAAGTCATTCCACTGATTAATTTTTCTAACTGTCAGGAAATTTCTCCGTAGTTCTAAGTTGGATCTCTCTTTGATTAGTTTCTATACATTGCTTCTTGTCTATCCTTCAGGTGCTTTGGAGAATAGGTTGACCTTCTCTTCTTTGTGGCAGCCTCTAGATATTGAAACACTGCTATCATTTCTCCCCTAGTCCTTCTTTGCATTAATTTAGACATACCCAATTCCTGCAACCATTCTTCATATGTTTTAGCCTTCAGTCCCCTAAACATCTTTGTTGCTCTTCTCTGCACTCTTTTTAGAGACTCAACACCTTTTCTATAGCATGGTGATCAAAACTGGATGCAATATTCTAAGTGTGGTCTTACCAAGGCATTATAAAGTAGTATTAATACTTTACGTGATCTTGATTCTATCCCTCTAGTAATGCAGTGTAGGACTGTGTTGACTTTTTTGTTACACCACTGGCTTCTAAGATGTCCAAGATTTCTTCAGAACCTAAATTTGTCTGTCTGTCTGTCTCTCATTAAAAAACAAAACAAAAGTAAATTATTTCAGCTTGAAGTCACAGAATTCAGAAAGAGACTATTTGTTGCCAGTTTCAGATTTCCTATCTTGCAAATGTTCATTTCATCAACAACAATACAATATAATACAGGCTTCTGAGATTTTATTCAGAGTGCCAGAATGTAATAAAATAGCTTTTTGATAGAAATATGTGTACAGAGAATAAAATAATCTTTTAAAAAGACTGTTTATAGTTTTGGTATATTGCTCAATTGGCCTGGTATGGCAACCAAAGATGTATTTAATGGAGGTCAATGTTTTCTAATTCAAAACTAAAATAGAAAATACATCATTTTCTAATACACTGAGAAAAAAAGTGGATTCCAAGGAACAGGGATAGACATGTGATAAATGTGTTTAATTGTTGTTAAAGCTCTGCATTCAGTCTACTCTGTATCCTCACATCGTGTCTTTAATATTGATTAAAGCATCCGTCTGTCCAGAGATGAAGCTTTGGATCCCAAATGAGGAAATTGGCAAAGATTTCACTAGACCATGTATCAATATATCACAGTCTGGGCTTTTATTGCATCTCCATTTCATCATCTTCCCATCTCCATATCTCTCATTTAATGGAGGACAAAAAAAAGTGATAATTAGCATGATAATGATAATTAACAGCCTCTGGCCCCATTACCCAGACTTCAGTCACTTCATTTTGCTTAATAAAAACAAATCTGAAGATGCCTGAGAATGCATAAGGAGAACTCCCTGAATTTCAGCATTGTGACTTCTAGACATTCAACCCACTTCCCAAATTAAGATATTCCTTCTCATCAGGATTTCTGGCCTGCATCTGTTCTTTCTCAGGAGAAAAGATATGTTGTGGGAATCAAAGGGGTTTCTGTTACTTAAAAACGTGTTCTAGATACCCTTTATTTTCTCATAGTGTATATCTATGTTGAATGAGCGGCGTGATGGCCTAGTGGTGAAGACGGTCGCCTTCCACTTGGAAGGTTGAGAGTTCAGTCTTAGGTAGCAACACATAGAAAAAAATATCTGCTGTGAACTCCATGTGGTGTCAGAAACGGTATCTGGGCAGCAAATGCCCAACTCCATCCAGTCACCCTGACTCTACCCTGAATTAAGGGATTACAGGGTTGTAAAAAGGGATTTTTTTTAGTGTATATATGTTGAAGCAGGCTATTTCTGGTTTGCTATTCATTTGGATTCCTTTTACTTTACTTCTGGTTTGTCCCTGTCCAAGAACAGTCATAGCTGGAGGGCTTTGAAAGCTGTTGCAAATCATTCTGAGCCACTGACGCTCCTTGAGCTTCCACTGACAATGTATTGTCATTATGCAATGACAATGAAGAATGGAGGAAGCACATCCTCATCTAGAGAAGGGTGCTTATTCAATTCTCAGCCTTGGGAACCATCCAAGGACTCATTTTTAGCATACTGGCCTTATCTAGCCTATTAGTATGCAGACAGAGCCCAACCCCACTGTCTCTGAGGAAGAAGAAACTGAATGAAAACAAACTTCTCAAATTCCCATTAAGAATGATTTTGCAACCTCTACTGATGGTAGTTTTATTGTTGCTGATCTGAACATTGTTTGCTTATTATGTCTTTTTTTTTCCACTGCTTGTTTTTAGTTTTTAAAACAAAAATAAATGAAGAAGCAAAAGAAAAGAAACTGAATGCTATAATATGGACACCTTTATGTTAAATACTGGGACACGATGGCTCAGCTGTTAAAGATGCTGAGCTTGTCCCTAGCCAGCTGACAGCCCAGGGTTCGAGACCCAAGTGCTGTGTGACTGGGTGAGCTCCCGATACTTTCTCTAGCTTCTGGCAACCTAGCAGTTTAAAAGCGTGCAAATGCGAGTAGCTAAATAGGAGTGCGCCTTGGAGTATGGTCATGCTGTGTGACTGGGTGAGCTCCCGATACTTTCTCTAGCTTCTGGCAACCTAGCAGTTTAAAAGCGTGCAAATGCGAGTAGCTAAATAGGAGTGCGCCTTGGAGTATGGTCATGCTGTGTGACTGGGTGAGCTCCCGATACTTTCTCTAGCTTCTGGCAACCTAGCAGTTTAAAAGCGTGCAAATGCGAGTAGCTAAATAGGAGTGCGCCTTGGAGTATGGTCATGCTGTGTGACTGGGTGAGCTCCCGATACTTTCTCTAGCTTCTGGCAACCTAGCAGTTTAAAAGCGTGCAAATGCGAGTAGCTAAATAGGAGTGCGCCTTGGAGTATGGTCATGCTGTGTGACTGGGTGAGCTCCCGATACTTTCTCTAGCTTCTGGCAACCTAGCAGTTTAAAAGCGTGCAAATGCGAGTAGCTAAATAGGAGTGCGCCTTGGAGTATGGTCATGCTGTGTGACTGGGTGAGCTCCCGATACTTTCTCTAGCTTCTGGCAACCTAGCAGTTTAAAAGCGTGCAAATGCGAGTAGCTAAATAGGAGTGCGCCTTGGAGTATGGTCATGCTGGCCACACAACCCCAGAACTACCTTTGGACAATGCTGGTTCTCTCGGCTAAGAAATGGAGATGAACACCACTCCCTAGAATCGGACACAAGTGGACAATTGGATAAATAAACCTGATTTAGCCTTTACTTCTTTTGTTAAATATCTCACAAATAGTTGATTTAAATGTAAGCCCAGGTGAGGAGTGCTCCTGTGTTCTAATTAGGGTTGGGAGATGCAATGTCATTTTCATCAGAGTCAGTTTACTGACCATGTGTATAGCTTGCCTCTACTATTTGCAATTTTTTTGTCTTCACAAAAGTCTGCAGAAATATTTATACTGTATTTGTCCGCTTCCTTTCATTTGGTGCACTTTTTCCCACCAAGCAGTACCTTCAAAAAGAAAAGAATACATAATTGCTATGATAAAAACATTCCTGTGCATTTCCTCCCTAAATTACACATTTCAATATATATTTTTGGAGTTCTGAGCTGCATGCCCCCATTGTGAGAAATATGAATTTTCACATATGGGTTTATAGCAATATGCAGAGTTTTCTTGACAAGCAAACTAAAGCCAGATAGAACATTTCTCTTGCATTTTTTTGTCATTTGCCAGTTCTCATTCAAGTTAATGAAAAGGAATTTGCATATGGAATTATATCAAGGAACAAAATTTCAGAGATAGGCCTGGTAACAGGCAAAACTCTTCTATTCTCCTCTGCTGTTTAATGTATTATTTTATTAATATCTTTATTTTGCAACTGAATATTTTAACCTGTCTATAGTGACTAGTCAAGGGCTAGACTAGGGCTTAACTTTGATTGTTGATACTGCATGTCCCATATTTCTAATAATCATATAAGTTTTAAAAACAATTCAATTTGTAATTTTAGAATGTTATATGCCACCCTGGGTAAAACTGTGCTTTGAAGAGTATAATGTTTTCTTTAAAAATCGATAAAAAAATCCCCTCTGCCCACTTATAGATGCATTAAGACTCTCACTTTTGGTACCACAGATAAACTACTATTTCAGCCTTCCTAGAAGGGGTAAAGTATCTGTGGTCCTGTGAAAGCTATAAGATTTTAACGCCTCTCATCATTGGAATTAAAAATAATGAAAACATAAGGACTTATTTGCTTTTTCCACACTGATGGGCCAGATCAATATGTCCACTCCAGCGGTGGGTTGCCCCCGGTTCGGCCCGGTTCTAAGAACCGGTAGCGCTGGCGGCGGGAGGCTCCGCCCACCTGCCTGGGACGCTTCTGCGCATGTGCAAACCGGTAGTAAAGGGTTTTAGAACCCACTACTGGTCCACTCCTTGCAAAGAAAAGGAAACATAAATAAACCAACTATCAACTTCGAACCGAACCTGGCAGCAGCCATTTTCCTGTTCCTCAGTTGTCACACAGAGGGGGAAGGGGGGGAAGGAGGTTGGAATGCCTTACTAGACACAACAGAGAGTTTTCTCGTGAAAACCAAGGTCATCTCTACTGGCAATGGATAAGGTCGGGGAGGGAGTGCCTGGGGAGCCCGCCAATTGGCCAACGTGACCTGTGACACTTAGGGATGGGGTTATTTCTTATTTTTAATTATGCTGAAACCACGGGAAATATTTAGAGTTGGTTTTCCTTTAGAGCTGTGCCGATATGATGTACTCAATAAAGAAGATCTTTGAGGAGGATTCTAGTCTCAGAATTCTGATTTGCTTGACTTCATTAGTCAGAACCTTGACACCAACTTTGTACAACTATTATTTTATACTGTCCATACCTTTCTATCTTTGCAATCATAGCTTCCACCAGAGGCTGTTTGATACATTGCCTTTTGCTCTTTAAATGTCTCACCTCCTTTTATTTATTTATTTTTTTGGAAGATCTCATCCACTCCATCCATCCAAGCATAACTATCTCGGTTTTCCCCTACCCTTCTTCTCAACCCATTCACTTTTCTTTCAGATACAGGTAGTCCTTGACTTATGACCCCAATTCAGCCCCACGTTTTGGTGGCTAAGTGAAACATTTGTTAAGTGAATTTTGCCCCATTTTACGACCTTTCTTGCTGCAGTTGTTAAGGGAATCACTGCAGTTGGTAAGTTAGTAACATGGTTGTTAAGTGAATCTGGTTTCCTCATCGACTTTGCTTGTCAGAAGATCGCAAAAGGGGATCGCGTGACCCGGGGACACTGCAACCGTCATAAATATGAGTCAGTTGCCAAGCGTTTGAATTTTGATCACGTGATCAAGTGGATGCTGCAATGGTCGTAAGTGCAAAAAACGGTCATAAGTTACTTTTTACAGTGCTTTTGTAACTTTGAACGGTCACTAAATGAACTGTTGTAAGTCGAGGACTATCTGTATCTCTTTTGAAGTTTGATCCTTTCTTTTTCTTATATGATCAAACCTCCTCATTCATATTTGCATTCAATCCATCTGCATCCAGCATTCATTCATTTTTGACTTTCTCTCTTCTTGTTCCACTACACTGCATAGCTGAATGGGGAATTCTGAGAGCTGAAGTCCATTCATCTTCAGGTTAAGAAACATTGCTCTACACACATTCCTCAATTATCCCATTCCCACTGCATTCAACTTACTTTTACATTTCTCTCTAATCAAAATAACAGTAGCCAGATTTGCTGAATGAATAATTGAAGTGAGCTAATTCTGGAAAAGTTGAAGTACGCCTATAAAAGACTCCAAAGATTCCTTTCAAGGAGTTTCAGCTGGATACTCCAGGAGTTCCAAAGACTTAAATTCTCATTTAGATCAAATATTATTTTTACACAATCACTATGATTTAAATAAATAAAAAATCTGTTGCCAACAGAGGTAGGAGAATTTTAGGAGTATATCTGGATAAGAAATAGACCCACAAGGGCCAATAAGGTGCACACAAGTAAATTGAATAGTACCAAGGTGAAACATAAGTGCAAAGTCAAACTTTTTATGGATTTATGCAAATAACATTATACCTTTAGTCTGTATAGTAAAAATATCATTAGGATAGGCAAAATGTGGGTTACTGAGGCCAGGATGGTGAAAGAATGAGCTGAATACAATGTACCTTTCTCTTGATGTTATCAATTTCTTTGCTTCTAAGCCCTTCTATTTAGCTGGATCAACATGCTTGAGTCTAAACATTTATGGCTGAGCTAGTAGTTAATTGTTCATTGACAAAGTAAACATAGTTAGGGGATGAGCCCTCAGGAGGAAGTACAATTTTGCTTATCTGTCCTAAACACCATTTTCTCCAATCGAAGCGAATATTTGTAGCTCAGGGTTGAACGGTGGTCTCCTTGTTGCTCTCTGAGCTTGGTGGTTTTCTTGCAAATGTTTCATTACCCAACAAGGTAACATCATCAGCGCTAGAAGGGTTTGGTCTCTCATTATATACAAATGACTTGTCATGTCAGTGTTGGTGGGAGTGTTCTTGGTGGTTCCCTCATTAGGCAGTTGTTTACTGAGTGGGTAGTTCCTTGATTGGGGTATTGTTTACTGTTTCATCTTAATCTTGGCTGTCTGTGTATTGATTGCTGGTCAGGACCTGCAATCTCCCACCAACACTGATAGGGTAAAAGCCACTTGTATATAAACAGAAAACAAACTCCACTCCCTTGTAGCACTGATGATGTTACCTAGTTGGGTAACAAAACTTCTGCAAGAAAATAACCAAGCTCAGAGAGCACTAGGGATCACACCATTTTCTGTTTTAGTGGTCATTTGTTTCTTCTCCTTGTGTGCTTCCAGGCTCTTGGCTTTCATTTTAGTCCCCCAGGATGGCAGGCATTTCTTTTCCAACCAAATCAGCTTAAATCTCCTTTTGCAACAAAGTAAGACATAGAGATGGGGCTGCTTGCCTTTTTACCTTGCAGTTTTTCCTCAACCTTGGCAACTTTAAGCTTTGTAGGCTTCCAACTCCCAGAATTCCCCAGCCAGCATGCTAGCTGGGAAATTTTGGGATTGAAATGTCTCAGCTTAAAATTGCCAAGGTGGGGAAACACTGGTCTAGCGTACAAGCTCAGCCTCTGGCACAATTCACCCCCAGCTCTTGCCAACGTTTTAATGCTGTTCAACACATTTCACAGTTCTGTTTATCTCAAAGTTCAATAAAGCAGTCTGTTGCTCAGTTATTCTTTGTTTTCCTCCCCATTTCAAACTTTTCATACTGTTAAACACTCCAATGCCAGCATGGACTAAACTTTGCCTAAGATAGAGCTTTACATATAGTGTATATGTATGTGTGTGTGTGTGTGTGTGTGTGTGTGTGTGTGTGTACTGATTGTATACTGCCCAGAGAGTGCAGTAAAGCACTATGGAGTGGTATATGTCTAAGTTTGATTGCTATCAGCAATCATAGCTGTATCACATTATTACCAGTTTTCAGCAAAAAAAAAAAAAACCCAACCGTTTGGAAAAATGGATTCACTTAACGACTTTGTGATTTGCTTTACAACTATGATGACTAACTTTATGACTGCTGTAAAAAGTGTCGTAAAAGCGAGTCTGGTCTTGACTTATCACTGGAAACAACTTAACAACCAAAAATCCGGGCTCCGTTTTGGTTATAAGTCAAGGACTACCTGTAAGTCAAAAGATGTATAGTAAATCTACCAGCTAATTTCTAACTAATGTGTTTCAATGCATTTTTAATACGGTAAGGATTCTGTGAAAATTTTATT
>QLTV01004015.1:133315-143442 GCA_003457575.1 Thermophis baileyi | reverse complement strand
TCCAAGATCCTTGACAGAATGAGGGTCGTCTACACGGTCGTGTCCTCCAAGCTTGTATTCAGTGTTCTGATTCCTTTTGCCACTGTGTAAGAAAGAGCATTTGTTGATTGAGATGTGAAGTTGCCCCTTGTTTGACCATTCTGATACATAGGCAAGGTCGTTCTGAAGGGTAGTAGCATTGTCTATAGAGATAAATAGCTTGACATCATCGGCGAAGAGAATGTAGTTGCTTATAATGTGATCACAAAGGTCATTTATGTAAAGTATGAAGAGTGTTGGTCCTAGAACGCTGCCTTGAGGGACACCACTATTGACAGGTGCAGGATTTGATAGAGAACTCTCTATTTTAACCACTTGTTGTCTGTTTGACAGGAACGCAGTTATCCAATCATGTAGGGGTCCAGAGATGCCATAAGATTTTAGTTTCAGAAGTAGTTTGTCGTGTACCACTGAATCAAAGGCTTTACAAAAGTCTATGTAAATTGCGTCTATTGCTTTACCCTGATCGAGTTGTGTAGTCCATATGTTTTTGCAGTGTAGGAGTTGTCTACTTATTCTACAGATTTAGCCAAATCATTTATAAAATTGTTGAATGAGCCTGAGAAGTGGCCTGGACCACCACTACTCAAAACTGTAATTGTTTATTTGTCTCCAGGAGCAGCATGGATACATTACCAGGCAATTTTATATATAATCTATTCAGAAGTAAGTTCCACTGAACGTAGTAAGACTGCCAGGAAAATTAGGATGGAATTGCAGCTTTAACATGCTGCCACTTAAATTAAGGCCTCAGAAAAGGAGCTTTTTTGTGCATTGCTAACTGCATGTTCTTCCCATTACCATCACCATGAAGGGAAGTAAAGTATCTGAACTAGCAACCATGACTCCAGAACTGAAACAAAATTATTCCCTAAGCATCCACTGAACGCTGAAGTTAGCTGCCAAAGAATGCAAAACAAGCCACCTACGTATGCAGCAAAGACATTCTGGTTTTACAACTTCCTGTCTCCGGGGAGGAATAAAAACACATAGCTCTGATGGGCAGTTGTCTTCTACTTTGCTTTGAAAATTCAGATCAATTGGTTTTGTGAAAAAGAGAAGGTCTGTGAACAAGATTTGCATAAGAATTGTTCTCCACTCCTGGCAGATCATGTCATCGCTCTCCCCCTCCCCCTCCCCCTCCCTCCTCTGTTAAGCATCATTTTTCATCTTATCCCAATCCTTTATGTTTGGTATGCATTGTTAAGGTGGGTCACCTCTGGATGGTCCTTTGGAGTTCAGATATAGAAGAGAAGCCATTTTTTTCTGGGTATGGCTAGCTTCCAGCAACCATTAGCTCCAGAATAGAAACTCAAATTGGATTTGACAAAGCTATAAAGACTTTTCTTTCTTCCCACAAAAGCCCAGTAGACCCTATATCATTACCTCCATTCAGATGAATTCAGTGGATGCTTAGGATTTGGGATTTGTTTTTCTAACAGTTGATCACTATTTTGCTCTTTCAATGTGGTTAATGTTGTATGTGGAAGGCAAAAGGAAAGCAATGTCAAATAAAGAGAGCAAGAGAACCAGGAATTCAAGAGGACTGTCCCACATGCTTACTCATAAAATTTACTCAGGCAAGTGGATCCTGAAAGAGGCAGAATTTGGCAAGTCTTCAAAGGGAACATTGAGTGGGGTTACTGAGAAAGTCTCCCTCTGTATTACTTCCTGCTGTTGACATGCAGAACTGAGATATGTGAGATTCTCAGATATTCATAGAACATTCATTCTGGCCTATTAAAACACAGCTTGCATATGTCACAGTGACCCATCTGGTTGTAGCATCTGGAAGATGAGGAAAACTATGTTTCCTTGAGCTGAATGATGCTCCAAAAGAATGCTTCAGTGCACTGATGTGTTCAGGGTTGCTCTCTGTTTTAATCTAGATGCTAACAGAAACTTGTGCACATGTACAGAGGCCCTTTGTACCACCAAATCAAAGCAGCCAGATATATCACATTGAACCCTTTGGATGCTCCAGCCTGAGGTAGGAGAACTTAGTTTTTCAAGCTAAAGAACTGGAAGGAAGCAGATGGCTATAACAACACTGAGTTGATGTCCCAAGGTCAGGCCAAGGTGATGTAGCATAGTCATAAAAGGAGCAAGATTTTAGCTGTGTGGTCAAGGCCAGCATCCTCACTTTAGTTTTTCTTTTCCAGCCTACATCACTCGGGATGGAATAGTGCTGGTTTGCATACCCTGGGAAGTCCTGTGTGGTGGTGCAGTGGTTAGGCTAACTCTAGCCACAGCCAGCAGTTTGATTCTCACCGGCTCAAGGTTGACTCAGCCTTCCATCCTTCCATGGTTGGTAAAATGAGGATCCAGATTGTTGGGGGCAATATGCTGACTCTGTAAACTGCTTAGAGAGGGCTGTAAAGCACTGTGAAGTGGTATATGAGCCACGGTGGCGCAGTAGTTAGAGTGCAGTACTGCAGGCTACTTCTACTGATTGCCGGCTGACTGCAATTTGGCAGTTCAAATCTCACCAGGCTCAAGGCCGAGGTGGCGCAGTGGTTAGAGTGCAGTACTGCAGGCTACTTCAGCTGACTGCTAGCTGCAGTTTGGCAGTTCAAATCTCACCGGCTCAAGGTTGACTCAGCCTTCCATCCTTCCAAGGTGGGTAAAATGAGGACCCAGATTGTTGGGGGCAATATGCTGACTCTGTAACCCGCTTAGAGAGGGCTGTAAAGCACTGTAAAGCGGTATATAAGTCTAAGTGCTATTGCTATTGCTATTGCTATTGCTATTGCTATTTCAGTCTAACTCTGCCCATAGCCATGAGTTCGATCCTGACAGACTCAGTGTTAGCTCAGCCTTTCATCCTTCCGAGGTTGATAAAATGAGGATCCGGATTGTTGGGGGATAATATTTAATTTTGTTGTAAGTGGTGCAATGACAATAAAGTAAACTAAATATGCTGACTCTGTAAACCGCTTAGAGAGGGCTGTAAAACACTATGAAGTGGTATATAAGTCTATTGCTATTCCTGCCCAGTGTTCTGCTTTGGTAATGGTAATAAAATATCAAGGTCTCCTTCTGCAATAGCATCTTATCACTTCCTGGCATATAAGCAGCAATGTAGCCTTTTAAACAGTGCTTTGGATACTTGAACCAAAATCCATAGGGGACCTAAAGTGCAGCCCAAAATGTTTGCTTCAAACAGTTTACTTGCCCATCCCCTTCTACTGGGATGAGGCCCTCACACACACTATTCCAGTGACTCAGAGAGTCATAAACGGGAGCTATACTAAAATGCCTTGTAAACCAATTTGCAGCAGGTGACTGATCTCTCTGCTTGAGAGCCCTCTATTTTCATCTCCTTCTGCAAAGCGAATACTTATTTAAATGCAGGTTATTAAACAGCAAAGGTTTACCACATCTTGAGAAAATGTTAGCACCCTTTAAAGAGCTCATAAATGCTTTATAGTGCATGCTTCTGAATAAATATTAGTTGCTTCTGAAAGATCGGGGAATAGTTCTCAGGGATTGAGAGGTGGAGTGAAACAAAGGAGAACCCACTCTGGCTTACCTGTCAGAGGCTGTAATCCAACAGAAATATTTCCTGGGGGAATGCCAGGGCCCCATGGCTCTGTCTCTACTACAGAACCAATCAAATGGTAGCAGAAGACAGCCCACCAGAAGACTGTGTTTGGGAATCTGTCTTATTTGAAACCATATTGTTATGCTGCATCAGCCTCAGTGACAAGCCGGCTGAAAAGGAAACCCCTCATTGCTTCATGCATTGATGGCTTTGCCGTGCAAACTAGGCAAGTGTAACAGTGCAGCCAAGTGGATCTTGTAACCAGCTGGGAGAAATGCTGAGAAGAACAACAGTTAATGTTATTCCAAAACTGACCTTCCCACTTCTTAAAATGTTTTCTCCCCAGACAACACTCACCCATTCATCCTTGTTTTTCTACCCCATTTGAAGGGACCTTCTTTTTATGTGTGCATCTGTTCCCCTGAAGCTTCTCAACTTGTCCACATTACCCTTCCTTGAGGTCAACTGAAGCATGGGATGTGTCAGACCTGCCCCTCCCTCCCCACTCTGATCTCCTAGGAAAGTAAAACTCTTGACTCCATCTGGTTGAAGTGAAAAGGCATTTTTACTAAGAGATGCTGATTGCAGTAAAGTCAATCAGAATCTAAAATACCCGCGTGCCAATACAGAACTAAACCACTGGTTTTCCCTAACCTTCCCCCCATGGTCCGTCCATGTGTAGCCAATCTGGTACTGCCATGATGTTTTGGAAAACGCTGAGGTGTTTGGGCTGGTGAAATTCCACTCTCAAGGTAAACAGCCTTGAAGATTTAACAGATTAACAGAGTTGGAAGGGACCTTGTAGGTCATCTAGTCCAACCCCTGCTCAAGCAGGAGACCCTACACCATTTCTGACGAATGGCAGTCCAATCTCTTCTTGAAAGTCTCAAGTGATGAAGCTCCCACAACTTCCGAGGGCAAGCTGTTCCATTGGTTGATTGTTCTCACTGTCAGAAAGCTCCTCCTTATTTCTAGGTTGAATCTCTCCTTGATCAGTTTCCATCCATTATTCCTTGTCTGGCCTTCAAGATGCCAGCATGTCAGCACAAACTGGATTCCAAAACACTCTGTTCTTCCTCAATTGTCAATCCCCCCTCCCAATTTCGCTTCATAAAGGTTTACAGTTTTATTGTCCATTTGTTCCCCCTCCCTTCCCCGATTGATGGCAGAATGCCAACCAGGTGCCAAGCTGAAGATGGTGGACCTGACAAAATATCAGAGAGGCTACAGATCATGAGAGAGATGATTGACCCATGATGACCTATTCTCATTGCCGGTTGGCCTTCTCACAGCTAAGCTCTAAAAATACATTCCACTCATCAGACTGTTTCTTCGTTCCTTTAGCTATACATCTATAAATAAATTACACCTACTATAACTGGACTATGGTACTACTGCACTGTAACTCACAATAAAGTTTATGCCACTTGACAATGTAGTCCAAGAAGATAAAAAATATATAATCTGCCCTCCAAACTGATATAAAACTAACTCTGTCCCTCTAGCCAATGTTTCTCAAACTTGGCAGCTTTCAGAAGACTGATTCCCTGCTGGTTGGAGAATTTTGGGAGTTGGAGTCAACATCTAAAAACTGTCAAGGTTGGAATACTCTGCTCTAGTTCAAAGGCACCTTGGAAAAGCAAGGTAATAATTATTTTTATAAACATAACTTTTTTCTAAAAGCAGTGAAGAGACCATCCTAAATTCAGTTACAAGCAGTGGTGTGATTCAGCTGGTTCACACTGGTTCAACCGAACTGGTTGTTAACTGCGCAGTTCAGCGAACCGGCTGATCCCACCACTCGCCCCTCCCCTCCCAGTCACTCCTCTCCTGGCCTGAGAAGGTAAGGGCAACAGCGGGGCAGGAAGACTCACTCCAGGTGGGGCTGGAAATCTCCACTGTAGAGGGTGGTACAAGAAGTGCTGCAAGGAGTAGCGCAGCCCTCGCCAGCCAGAGCAAGGTAACGGTGCTGTTGCAGCAAGGTGGGGTGGCGCAGGCAGCAGAAGCTGCCTGCCTGCTGCTCTCACAGTGTCTTGCACAGCACAGTGAAATTTAGCATGCTTCACAATGGAGGAGACTGGATCTCCTCCTCCTCCTGGATCCCATTACGATGCGGAGCCACAATGCGACCCTGTCCCACTCGCCCCTGGCAACAGTAGCAGCGGTGGCGCGGGTCGGGTCAATGGGCAGGCCATGAGGTGGCAACAGTGGTGAATGCGGCAGGCCAGTGTCTCGGGGCGGAGAGCAGGTTGCACGTCTCCCCGAGCGACCGAGGCATGCATGCCTAGCTGTACCAACAAAGGTCAGAAGTAGCCACCCACCATTTCCTGGTGCAAAAATCTTTTTAAAAACCCTGACTGTCGGGCAGCGAGACCCAGCAAGAGATGAGGCACCAGAGAATCAGAACCAGCTGCTTCTCTCCACCACAGTAGTTCCCACACGTGGCTTACAGCTCCGAGCCTGAAGCGGCAGGAGGCAAGGGCTGCCTTGAGCGCAAATGTACCGTGACAAAGGCAGAATGCTGTTGCTGCACAAAGGCAAGTACAGGGGCACTGAACTCCTGCACTAAGGCTCCGACCATCACCACTGCCACTTCGGCCCACCTGCGCCACCCCACCTTGCCATGAGTGATGTCGAGTTGGCCACGCCCACTCAGTCACATGAAAAACCCCCAGTCACGCCTACCCAGCTGGTCATTAGGGAGAACTGGTTGTTAAATTACTTGAATTGGTTACAAGATATTGCAAACCAAGGGGACTGTGATCAAGAATCCCCTGTTCCTCTCTTTTAACTTCTCATAGGGACAAAGTTTGACTCGTGACTTGGTTATATTTCCTTAGGGTTGTTGTTTTTGTGTTAGAAGTCATCATATGTAAGTACAATTTTGGAGGAAAATATAGTTGATGTAAAATTCAAAAAATATGGAATTTCATTCTTTATGAAGAATTCTGGCACTACTAAGTCTGGGGATTAGTGAAAAGAATCATCCTATGTGGGTGGGAAGGAAGGAAAATTCAAGATATTGAAGAGTGGAATAAAAAAATGCTATACTTTGTTGATATTTGAATATTGTTAGAGAAATGAGAAAATGGGAGAATTTGTTTCTACCTGGTGTAGATTAAAGAGTATGTTAGAGGATGGAGTTACAGTAGTTCTATAGTCAACAATATAAAACTGAGCTAGGTCCATATGAATATGAATATCTTCTTACTACTTGCATATTAATAAAATAATCCTTTCCCCATTTTGAAAGATCATCTCTCTCTTTCTCTCTTTCTCTACCTATCATCTATCTATCTATCTATCTATCTATCTATCTATCTATCTATCTATCTATCTATCTATCTATCTATCTATCTATCTATCTATCTATCTATCTATCTATCTATCTATCTATCTATCATTTATTCTGAGCTAGATCATTATGTAGACTGACTCACCAAAAAATGAGACCAAGGTCTTCCACAAGAAGATTTTTTAACCACCCTTCCTGTACTCTTTCAACTTTACAAGACATCAGTACAACCATTGGGTTCTAGGATTTATGTAGGGACTTCTTTTCTTATGGAGTCTTGGCATGGACTAGAGAGTTTTAGGTTTTCTATCAATTTTAAAACTATCCAGTTTTATGTTTTCTATCAATGCTTTTTTGGCATGTAAATGTGAATGATATGAGTTGGCAAGGCAAGCCAAAGTTCCTTATCAGAGCTGTAAATGACTAAGATGCAGCATGCATTTAATATGAAAGCTACATTAATGGAAGTACTTTACTGAAGTTTCGTCCTCAAAATCTCTGTGGAGTAGTTGCTAAACTTCCTATTTTATAGATGGGAAGCAGAAAACAAGGAGTTCAACATCATATGATGAACATAGACATAGACCTTGGCAGTGGTGGGTTGCTACCGGTTCGGACTGGTTCTAGAGAACTGTTAGCAGTAATTGGGCCTGGGTCGCAGAACCAGTAGCAACGGCTGGCTGGCCATGCCCCCAAACTATTCCCGTCCCACGTCGCTGCTCGCTTACCCACCCCACCTGCCCGATGCTCACTTGCCCTGCCTGATGCTCACTAAACCCGCCCGATGCTCACTGACCCACCCGATGCTCACTCGACCCACCCGACACTCGCCCTGCCTCGCCTTGGCCACGTGCATCTACAGAACTGCCTCCTCCTGCCTACACAGAGGTAAGCAAGCATTCACGCTAGCCTAACACCCCCTGTCCCTGCCGGGCTAGCATCTCCCGAAGCCGCCGGCATTGCAGCTGGGTGGGGGGTGGGAGGGGAGTGCAACATGTGGGAAGCTCCCCACAGTTCCTTGGCTTGTCCAGGCTGCAGCTGAGCCTGCTGCCCTGAGCCGGTGGAGGCAGCCCAGGGCTCAGCTGGGAGCGTGCTAACCTTGCCCTCCCCGGGCATCGCCCGCCTGCCGCCCATCAGCAGAGGCACTCTCCAGGAAGGATGAGAGGCCAGCTGCTGGTCCATGGCCTCCTGGCAGAGCAGCTCCTCATGGCCCGAGCGGCAGACTCTGCCGTTGCCACCGTCCCTACCCTCTCCCTGCCGGCCAGTGCCTCCCGAAGCTGCTGGCATTGCAACCGCGGCGGGGAAGGTGGGGGGCAACTCAGCAAGCTTTGCAGCCGCGTGGCTACAAAGGTTGCCGGGCCGGCTCCCATCTCACTGCCGGCCAGTGCCTCCTGAAGCTGCTGGCATTGAAACCATGGCGGGGAAGGTGGGGGGCAGCTCGGCAAGCTTTGCAGCTGTGTGACTACAAAGGTTGCCAGGCTGGCTTCCCTCTCCCTGCCGGCCAGCATCTTCCGAAGCATCTCCTGAGCCAGCGGAGCCACCGCAGGGTGCGGCTGGGAGCACAGCGGTAACCATGCCCTCCCTGGGCATTGCCCGCCCACCGCCCATCAGCAGAGGCACTCTCTGGGAAAGACAGGAGAGGCTGGCTGCCCGTCCGTGGCCCCCTGGCAGAGCAGCTCTGCATGGCCTGAGCGCCGGACTCCGCCGTTGCCACCGACCCTGCCCGTCTCGCCCCTGGCTGGCTAGGAGGCAGTGACCAGTTTCTCCTGCCACTCCGGATCGCCAGCATGAGCGTGGCTCTCCAGGAGCTTGGCAAGAATGTGAGTAGCAATGGCGGCCGTGCACCCACCCACTTTCTGTCGAGGGCAGGCTTGTTTTGCAAAAGTGCAGCGCAGCTGAAACTTTTATCCTTCACCCACCCACCACCCGTGTCCGGGCACTGCGTTGGGGGAACTCAGGCGTGATTGGTCTCGAATGTGAGGACACCACCCCATGCCTCCCTCTGCACTCTTGCAGGTTGGGGGGCTGTAGAGCATGGACCCTTTTTCAAGCCCGCCCTGGCCGGGTTGAGTCCTTTCTTGGGATGGATGCCCGGACATGAGGGGCACAGGCTAGGACCATTTCTCCCAAAGTGCTTTTTTTTCCCCTCCAAGAGGCAACTGGACTTTTTGGTTTTTCTTTGAAGACGTTTTGCTCTGAGGAAGCTTCTGGGAGGAGCTGAAGAAGCTTCTTGGAGGAGAAGCAAAAGGTCTTAGAAGAAAAAGCAGAAAGTCTGGCTGCCTCTTGAAAAAAAATCATCTTTGGGGTAACCTGGATGACCAAGAATCTCCATAGACATCCCTCAACCTAGCCTTCCTTTCTGATGCCTCCTAGCCTGGCTTGCCTTCCATCCTTTGTTTGATGCTGATCTAGAGGTTTTTGTTGGAATCCTGGTTTAAGTTTTGGAGAAAGACTTAATTCACCCTAAGCTTGTGACTGCTTTCATCAAACCTTAGAGTGATTTAGAAAGAAAGAAAGAAAAAAAGAAAAAAAGAAAGAGACAGAGAAAGAGAGAAAGAAAAAAAAGAAAAAGAGACAAAAAAAGAGAGAAAGAAGATAAAGGAAAAGGAAGATACAGATTACTATGCAGTATGGGATAAATGGTACAACTGGCTGGAGATTAGAAATAGTAAACAAGAATGAATGGCAAAATGACATAAAAGGTATAATGTTTGTAAAATCATGTAAAGATATAGTTAATATCTGTGAAGAAACATATATAGAAACAAGGGATAATGGGACATTAAGTATAAACAAAATTAAAGAAGATTAAAAGGGGGGGGAATGTAAATAATAGCATACTACCCTTATGAAACTGCTGTAAAAAGGAAATACATGTTGCATGTTTGTGTTTGTCATGTTTTATTGTTTTAAAAATAAAAATAAATAAATATTAAAAAGAGAGAGATGGGATAAATGGTACAACTGGCTGGAGATTAGAAATAGTAAACAAGAATGAATGGCAAAATGACATAAAAGGTATAATGTTTGTAAAATCATGTAAAGATATAGTTAATATCTGTGAAGAAACATATATAGAAACAAGGGATAATGGGACATTAAGTATAAACAAAATTAAAGAAGATTAAAAGGGGGGGGAATGTAAATAATAGCATACTACCCTTATGAAACTGCTGTAAAAAGGAAATACATGTTGCATGTTTGTGTTTGTCATGTTTTATTGTTTTAAAAATAAAAATAAATAAATAT
>QLTV01004015.1:121488-133284 GCA_003457575.1 Thermophis baileyi | reverse complement strand
ATTTATAAAATCTGAAACACAACACTGGGAATGAGGAATGAGTGACTTTGAGATCTTGTGATCTTTGACTTTTACGCTTGCTGTCAAACATCAGCCATAATACTAATTACTGTTTTGAACAATACGCAGGTTGTATTACATGAATGGCTATTTTATATGTGAAATTATGACTGAAATATTTCTGCACCTATATTGGTTCTCACTGTCAGGAAGTTTCTCCTTAGTTTTAGGTTGCTTCTCTCTTTGTTCAGTTTCCATCCATTGCTTCTTGTTTTGCCTTCTGCTTCTTTGGAAAATACATTGCCCCCCTTCTTTGTGGCAGCCCCTTAAAAGCCTGTTGCCTATCACACTCTTGGGCAAAGCCTGTGAGCCATTTCCTCCTTTCAGTAGTCCATGAAAGTACATCTATAGTATCTAGATAATAAAGTCGAAAAAAGGTGAACAACATTTTTACAGAACTATAGATACGTTGAGGCTGGGTGTGACAAGGAATGTCTGGGAGGGGAGGGACCAGGCAAGGCACCCCTTGATGTGAGTGACATTGAGTTGGCCATGCCCACCCAGTCACATGAACATGAAGCCACGCCCACCCAGTCACATGACCATCAAACCACACCCACAAAATAAGCCACGCCCACCTAACCGGTAGTAAAAAAATTAGAACCCACCCCTGGTCCTCGGATTATTCTAGTTCAACCCCAATATTAAGGCAGGAGCCTTATACCATCCTAGTCAAATTGTTGTCCAATCTATTTTTGAAAACCTCCAGTGATGGAGCACCCACAACTTCAGGAGACAAGCTATTGCTGTGATTATTTGTCAGAAAAAAATCAGCTCACTTCTAGGTTGAATCTCTTTTTAACAAGCTTCCAGCCATTACTTCCTGTGAATTCAAGACTGCATAAGAATTGCTACTGGGAATATGTAATCTTTTTAACAAGAGATGTACACTCTTGGAGCTGGTGGAAGAACACCCATTAAGTGTTTCTCTTTCTCCTTCCCCTCCTGAAATGAAGCTGCAACCTTATGTGCACTTACCTGAAGGTAAATCCAAATTAGCTCAATTGGACAGACTTCTGAGTAGATATCTACTTCTATTGTTAATCTGTTCTTTTCAGCCTCTCCTGGGCACCAGGCATCGTTAAACGAACCTTATAAGAATAGAAAATAATTATAAAGCGAATGAAAAGCTGGTTAATGGGAGCAAAGTTAGCCCCTTAATTCCATCACAGTGAACAATGCTGCTAAATAAATGCTTCATAATTAGTAGCTTTTACAGGAGATTATTGCACACTTAGTTTTGCCAAAGTTTAATAACTGCCTTAATTTAATTACCTCTATCGTGAGTACCATGGTTGGCTTCTATTGTTCTCCCCAACTCTATTGTTGTGCTCCTGTTCACATCTGCTGCAGGAGACAGTCCTTTTAGAACATAGAATTATAGGACTGGAAGGGATGTCACAGATCTTCTAGCCCAACCTCCTGCTCAAGGCAGGAGACCTTATACTATACTGATCAAATGGTTGTCCAATCTTGTCCAATTGGATTGCCCAACCCAATCTCCAGTGATGGAACAACCCCAACTCTGGAAGGCAGGCTATTCCATTGATTAATTGTTTTCTGTCAGAAAAGTTTTTTCCTTTTTGCTGCAAAAGGGCAACATAAATCTTTCAGTAATGGACCCAAAGTAGATGGATTAGCTCTTGTGATAGAAAGGAAGCAATTCAACTTACCTTTGAAATGTATTCTTCCCCAAACAATAGCAATAGCAATAGCACTTAGACTTATATACCGCTTCATAGTGCTTTACAGCCCTCTCTAAGCAGTTTACAGAGTCAGCCTATTGCCCCTAACAATCTGGGTCCTCATTTTATCCACCTCGGAAGGATGGAAGGCTGAGTCAACCTTGAGCCTGGTGAGATTCAATCTGCCAAACTGCTGGCAGCCGGTGATCAGCAGAAGTAGCCTGCAGTACTGCTCTCTAACCACTGCGCCACCGCGGCTCTTCTGTTTCATCCTTGCCTATACACAAACACAAACATGTATTGGCACAGACCAGCGGTGAAATCTACTTACCTTCCCTACCAGTTCGGAAGCGCGCGTGCCACCGTCGCATGCGCTTTTTCACCCTCTGCGCATGTGCAGAACGCTTTGCGCATGCACAGAGGGTTAAAAACAAGAAAATGGTGACGTCCGGGCGGGTGGGCGGAGTCTCGTGCTGCCGCCGCTACCAGTTCTCAGAACCACTGGTGGCCGCCGCTACCGATATGCCCGGAGCAGGCCGAACCGGTAGCATTTCACCCCTGGCACAGACGCTCACATATATATTATATAAGAAAATTTCTGATAACAATCTACATATCTAAATATATCTATATATGAATGAAAATAATGTACAAAATAGCAGGGAAAACCACTTGCAAAGCTTTGGTCTCTTAACCAAAATTGTGAATAAAAATGAATATCACTATTACTATTATTATGCCTCTCTGCCCAGAAGCTCTTGTATGCACTAGAAGTAGGCATGCAAACACATAATGTTTACTGCAACATCTGCACCAGACAAAAAATTTCAAATGTTATGAACTTCAACTTCTGAGAAGAACCCAAACTGATATGGTATGTGTATTTATGCGAGAAAGAAAGAGTGTATTAAAGTCTCTTTAGGAGAAAAATCCAGATTCTGCCACTTATGTTGGGACACAGTTTTAACTTAGTTTATGGAATATAAATATAAGAGAGAAGGAACTTCTCCTGAGATCTAAGATGATTATAAACTCCACTCTTCCAGGATTGTACTTACACAGCAACTTTCTAATTACTCTGTTTTAAAAGACATTTTTAAAACACTGTTTTAAAAGCAATGGGTGGAAACTAATCAAGGAGAGAAGCAACTTAGAACTAAGGAGAAATTTCCTGACAGTTAGAACAATTAATCAGTGGAACAGCTTGCCTCCAGAAGTTGTGAATGCTCCAACACTGGAAGTTTTTAAGAAGATGTTAGATAACCATTTGTCTGAAGTGGTGTAGGGTTTCCTGTCTAAGCAGGGGGTTGGACTAGAAGACCTCCAAGGTCCCTTCCAACTCTGTTATTATATTATATTATATAGATTTTCCAAGAAGATTCACAGAAACTGAGATTAGATTCATCCTAAATTATCACAAGAGTTCACCATTTCAGATATTAGAATTTATTTCTTGGCAAATTGACAGTTTCACAAGACAAGCATAAAGATACTTGATTGGAGGTGGGGTTATATATCTGCAGGTATGTAACTTTTAGCAAGACTGTCTCTGGCCAAAATTAAAGTTGCAGTGCACAGAACAAGATTGTGGTGAATCAGGCCTGCCTCTCTGAAAGTACCACTTCCTAAAGATGCAGTAGCACTTGTACTTATATACCGCTTCACAATGCTTTACAGCCCTCTCTAAGCGGTTTACAGAGTCACCATATTGCCCCCAACAATCTGGGTCCTCATTTTACTGACCTTGGAAGGATGGAAGGCTGAGTCAACCTTGAGCCAGGGAGACTCGAACTGCCAAACTGCTGGCAGCTGGCAGTCAGCAGAAGTAGCCTGCAGTACTGCATTCTAACCAGTGCATCACCACAATAAAGAACATCTAAAAATATTACAAATAAATATATCAGAATTGTAGAAATGGGATGGATGCTGCTGCATTTTATCAATCCATTTTATTAGTTATTTAGTAATACATTCACATGTGCTGTCCTCAACAAATTCAGTAATCAAAATAACTAATTGCCCAAAAAAGTAGTATAATATAAACTGGGACCACAATCAGTAGTGGGTTCTAAAACCTGTTGCTACAGGTTCGCGTGCGCGCGCGACGCTTCTGCGCATGCGCAGAAGCGTCCCGGGCGGGTGGGCGGAGCCTCCTGCTGCCGCCGCTACTGGTTCTCAGAACAGGGCCGAACCGGGAGCAACCCACCGCTGATCACAATGCAAAAGATGGAGAAAGCAAAGAAGTTGCTTTAGAATCCCACCTTTATAGAAGGTATAGATTTAAATAGGTGGGAGTCGGGAAGAATTATAATCCTCCTACCTCATGTGGAGTGAATCTTCTTTTAGATCACTGCACTATACTCTTGCAGTTAAACATTTTAAAATAGAATTAAGTTTCCTGATTCTCCTATAGCCTGCCCATTAAGACTAATCACCCAGTTGTCAATTCCTTAGCAGAGACGCATTTAAGTCACGTACAAGAACACAACAGTAGGAAAAGGAGGAGAAACTGTTCCTATTTAGATACGTTAGCCTAGTGATTCTCAAAAACATTTTGATCTCAGGATCCCATCGTGTTTCTCGCTGTCATGTGCAGGGAAACAAGTTTGTGGGACTAAAAAAAAAAAAAAAAAGAAAGTTCAGTCAATCAATTCCAACTTCACGAGATCTTTTTTTGCCCCCCGCAAGAAGTTGGAATTGATTGATTGAACTTTTTTTTTAGTCCCACAAACTTTTCTTTCCCTGCACATGACGGCGAGAAGTGCGACGGAGAAACGTGACGGACCTGGAAATCAGGTAGGCAAAGAAATGCTTGGGGGAAGTGAGGGCATCTGGGTGCCAGGCACTGAAACTGGCCCGCTCTCTTCAGCAGCTGCCCAGGCCCGCCAGAGGGATGGCCAGCACTTAAACATGGCAGCATTCCAGCTCTGGCCGGGAAGGGGCAGCCGGCATGGGTACTGCAGGCAGGACACTCGCTCGCTTCAGCACCCTCCCTGACCCTCTGGTGCTCTGCTGGCGCTTTGGCCCTGGGCTGCCACCTTATGTGCAGGCCCCACCCTGCCCCACTGCTTGAGCTAAAGTAAGACAGTTTTCGCCTGAGTGACACGATCGAAGGTTTCTATCGCTCCTCTCTTGGACTTTTGGGGAGTGTTTTTCCCCCCCCCCTGCCTGGAAGGAAGTTGAACAAAAACAAGACGTGTTCCGGAAAACACAGATTTTCTGGAACATATCTAACTGGTTCGCCGAACAGAGCAAAAAATTAGCTATCGGTTCTGCCGAACTGGAGCAAACCGGCTGAATCTCACCACTGCGTTAAATTGTGAAGACTTTAATGTGAAGACAATCTATTGCTTTTTAGATGCATTGGACTTTAATTCTCGTGAGTTTTGGTATTGTGGGAATACAAATCTATCATGTCTGGAGGGCTCCAGTTGTAGAAAGCCAAGAAATGCTAAGAATTTTGCACCACTTAGAGTTGTTCTTCTAAAATATTATTTTACAATGTTTCTGATTCACCTGTTGCATTCCTTCAGCCCCAGCAACTACATTTCATTCATTGTCTAACATGCTGTCATGTTCTTTCTAGAAAAGCAGCAGGTAGCATCTAGTAAGTAGTGCTTAGGAAATTAGCCAAATGCTGGAGCGTCAGAAAAAAAGACATACCAGCAAGAGACAACAGTTAAGCCTTCTCTTTTCTGACATAATGCAAGCTGGTTTCTTCAAACTCTTTTTCTTTTTTCCCCCCAAAGGGTCTGATGAACAGAATTTACACCCTTCCTGGAGGGTGTGATTTCCCTTAAATGAGCTTTCTGAGATGTGTGCCAAAGATAATGGCAGAGAGCTTGATGCATTTGAAGACCCTGGGAAGTCGCAATGAATGGAAGGAAAGATGTACAGGAAAGAGGTAGGGAAACGGGTCAAACATCATCTCCTCCTATGATTTCTTCATTTATAATGAACCCTGGAAAGAGATGTTCTGCTATGTTTTGTCCTACCAACCCTCACTTAATTTGATGAAAGCTTTAGAAATTCGTTCAAAGAGGGAGCATTTCAGTAAAAATCCCATGAGCAGAATGTCATTTTTTGGCATTTACTTAGTAAAGATGCAGCTGAAGGCTGACTATGAATACTATATTTTTCATCGTACAACCACTGCCTCAATGATCTATGCTCTCTTTTGGCTTTCCACTTATCCCCCTGAAATCTCCAGGGAAGATATTAAGAAAACATCGAGGCTTTCCAGTAATTGCACTGTAGGCCCTTGCCAAAGGAACTCCCTCCCTTAAGGAAAGTGTTATGTATTGAATATATATATATAGTTCTGTTAAGCCCAGCTAAAGTGAAACTAACCTTTAGATGACCCAAACTGTTAACTTCACCCTGCTAAAGTGAAACTAAACTTTAGATGACCCTAACTGTTAAATCCAACTGTTTTGGAGGGAAACTTAGAACATTCATATTTGGGCGGGCTCTTTCTAGTATTATGATTGGTTAAGGCCCTGTGGGCGCAGAGTATAAATTACAGGGATTTGCCTGTTTTTCCTTAGTTCAGTTTGAGTCAATAAATGCAGTTGTATCTATGCTGGTCTGTTTTTGCCTATTGCAGCCGACTACACAATAGAAAGTGTGGCTTAATTTCTCTTTCCCTTTTTGAAAATTAGGGGAATTGTTCTCCTTTTCTATTTGGTGGAAAATTTAAATAGGCCATTGATGTCCAGCTTTACTACTATATTCTCAAACTATCACTATAGATGGGTGGGCTGGATTATTATAATAGCAATAGCACTTTGACTTACATACCACTTCACAGTGGTATTACAGCCCTCTCTAAGCAGTTTACGGAGTCAGCATATTGCTCCCAACTATCTGGATCCTCATTTTACTGACCTCGGAAGGATGAAAGGCTGAGTCAACCTTGAGCTGTTGAGAATCAAACTGCCGAACTGCAGGCAGCCGGCAGTTAGCAGAAGTAGCCTGCAGTACTGCATTCTAACCACTGTGCCACCAGGGCTCATAATGATATGCTTTGGATATCCCATTGGGTTTTTGCTTCTAGAAATTTTGCCCTTTATGCAGCAAAGGTCTCATGAGCATAATTAGAAAATATGATGCTATGTTATTCCCAGGTTCATTCTTTTCTTAGCAGTAAAAAGACAGCAAAATCATCATGATGTTTGGTGATTTACCGAGTTGTCTGCCCATACTGTCCTGCCCAAAAGGCATCATTGGAGAAAAAGCTCCTCTCCTTATTTAGGAGTTTGATACTTTCAGGGTCTGTCCGGCTGAGATAGAGAGAGAGAAATTACACTAAAACCAAGGTATGTGGAACTAAAGAAAAGTAGAGGCCAGTCAATGGAGAAATTACCTTCTCTATCTCCAAATTTTGGCAGCACAATGTATTGATGTTCTGGAGGCCACAACTTGGGTGTTGGATATAACAGTAATCCTTAAGTCTTTCCACGTTACTGAAGTGAATTGTGCTCAACACATCCTTAAATTGGCAGAATACTATATGGCACAAAATTCATTGCATCTGTTGCCAATCTTTATTCTTCCTCTCTTTGCAGTCCTTGCAAGTCACCTTGCCTTTTCTCCAAGGTAACAGATGACAAAGGCTAAAAAATTTTACGCACCTTGAGACTGCCTTAGGAATGTTTCAGAATAATGATGAACTATCCATTTTAAAACTGGTGCAGCTCAGAACAACTTAAGCTTATCTCCTTCATAGGCTGGGGATGAGATGAAAACCAGGTCTTGGGGACACACCTGAAAAAAAAATTGCCACAGGTACAAGTGGTGACAGCCTGAGGGCCACAGGTTGTCGCTGTTGAATCTTCTATTGTCCCTTTTTCATAAAGCCAATCATAAAACCAAGTCTGTACAACTTCATTGGGCATACATACAGTATAAACCAAAAACAATTACCTAAGCATCAGCTCAGTCGTGAAACATAGGAGGAGATCAGAAAGAACATCAAGATTGTCCTGTCTTGATTCTCTTTGATATAAGTGTGTGTGTGTGTGTTTAGGGGGAATTTAGAGTCTATCAGGCTTTCGAGATTCTGTTATTGTACCCTGCAACAATTAAGCAGAATTTCAGTAGTTCTTGTGAAATCTATTTCCTGGCTTGGCCTACCTTGAAGGGTTGACATTGAGGTTTCTTCTCTCTTTGCTATCTTTCATCAGTTTTCTTTTACATTAATGAATACTTGATTCTAGGTATCTCTGGCTCTTCTTCTGTTCACAGCTTAGCTTTTCCTGTTAATTCTTTGGGGGGGGGAAATGGATTGTGAGTGTGCTCATCTTAACTGTTACTAAGCTTTGCAAAGCCTTAAAATCTCTTCAAGAGAGGTCAAATAAGTATTTGAAGAGCTGAAGATGCCATTGCCAAGCAACCTGACAGGACTAGCTATAAGTGCTCCTACAGATAAGTATCTTCAAAGTGTTGACATGGCTGGCCTGGCAAGTCATATCTGTGGAGATTAAGAAGAGGAGAGAATTTTTAGTGCTGAGTGGAGAGGTGAGTCCAGTAAATATATGAATTATGGAAATCATCTTGTTTGTAGATTTGTCTACCCCCTGCCCCTGCCCCCCATACCACATTAGTCTGAATATCCTGTTTACTGTCTTCAGTATCTCTGACTATACAATCTACACTGCTACCCATCAATGACCAATGGAGGAATTAATTTTCCCTGATTATTTGTTTTTAAATACATTCTTTTGTGATATCTCTGTTATTATAATTGCTGCAAAATATTCCATTATTTGCAGAATTAATTTGCAGATTTTCCTCCTGATTGATTTTTTTTTGGGGGGGGGGGTGATGGTGCAACCATGAATCTACATTTCCTATGAATAGCTTTCTATATATCTAAAACATAAGACAGACTTGGTTGAAACCTCTTCAATAGCAATAGCAATAGCTATAGCATTTAGACTTATGCACCAATTCATAGTGCTTTACCGCCCTCTCTAAGTGGTATACAGAGTAACATACTGCCCCCAACAATCAGGGTCTTCATTTTACCAACCTCAGAAGGATGGAAGGCTGAGTCAGCTTTGAACTGATGAGAATCAGACTGCTGGCAGTTGACAGAATTAGCTTGCAATTGTGATGACTCCCCAGGATGCGTCCCCAGATGTGTTACCAGATGTCAGCTTGGAGGAAGATGAGCCAGTTCCAGGCATGTCAAGAGGGGAGTTGGTAAGCCGCGGTGGTGCAGTGGTTAGAGTGCAGTACTGCAAGCTACTTCTGCTGATCACTGGCTGCCTGCAATTTGGCAGATCGAATCTCACCGGCTCAAGGTTGACTCAGCCTTCCATCCTTCCGAGGTGGGTAAAATGAGGACCCAGATTGTTGGGGGCAATATGCTGACTCTGTAAACCGCTTAGAGAGGGCTGTAAAGCACTGTAAAGCGGTATATAAGTCTAAGTGTATAATAAGTCTAGCTATTGCTATTGCTATTGCTATTGCTAAACGGCTCTGAGAGTGATTTGGCTGAAGCACAGCTGCAGCAGGACAGCCCTGAGGCTGCAAAGCATGCAGCTGCAACCAGTCAGCGATGAGGAAGAGGAACTGCCTTCTGCACCTGATCCGAGAACACACAGGGCAGGAAAAAGGCCTGAGCAATGAAGGTCAGGCAGATTATTCATGAGGAGGCAGCCCCTTCTTAATGGGTTGCACCAGAAGTTAGCTATTTAGCACAGCAGACAGATGGAGACAATGCTGGGAACAACGTGTTTGTTTTCTTGCTGTGTGTTCCTGCCTTGAACTTCGGATCGTGTCTCTTCAGCCGTTTCCTTTGCCTTGCTTTGCCTTGGCCTTGGCCTTGGCCTGTGGATTTGCCTTTGTCTTGGAACTTGCTTTTGTCTAGTGGACTGGACTTGCTTTTGCCTTCAGGACTAGTGTTGGTTTCATTTGAGCAGCTTGTGGAACTCACTGGGGTTGAGCTGGTGCTGGCACAGGGAATTGCTGGGGAATACCAATTCAGGCTCGGAAGCCTTAATAAAGACTCCTTACATGCGTGGGGCATGTGTGTGTGTGAGAGAGAGAGTGTGTGAGTGGGACAGCACAGCAATACTGCATTCTAACCACTGTGCCACCATGGCTCTTCCTTTGTACAGAAACGTTTCCTGGTCATAAGGAATACTTTTGGTGGAAGGTTGAGGAGCACACAGGCATCAATATGTGCATGTACACCATAGGTCCATATCCATTTATATCACAAAACATGTTCATGACTTTAAATCATAGAGATATTGTGAATGGGGGAATTTTGCCCACTTATCTCTCAGGGATCCTGCTGTCATTTTTGTTACTCTACCAGTAACAGGGAAACAACTATTTTGAGGAAGGGTGCTTGGAAGAAAGAGAAAACTTATTCTTCCCTTTTTTTTCAGTGGTCCTGTTGAAGATAACTTTCTTGACTGCCATAAGCAACAGAAATACTACGATCTGTAGAAAAACCATGAAAGAGACACCTTTCTTTCAGCTGCTGATTCCCTAACTTTTCAACTGAAAGCTGATCAGCTGGACATAGGAAAATAATAGATGGTGTTCTTGGGATCCCATAAGCTGTGGGCCACTCTACACTATTTTCCGCACTCAAATGGGGGAAGAAAACTCAACAAGCACAGAAATTCAAATATGTATCATCTTTCTTGGATGTGTTTCCAGTTTCCTTTCAGTCATCTCTCCTTCCATCTGTTCTCTGTCCACCCTGGCTTGGCTTGGCATCTGGCTTCTTTGTTTCTCAAGACCATACACCACGAAGGTAATCAAATTCACTGCCAGAAATTATCTCTGACCCTAGGGAGTGCATTGGGAACTAAGGGGAAGGCATGGATTTAGCACTTAGCAATAGCACTTAGACTTATATACCGCTTTACAGTGCTTTTACAGCCCTCTCTAAGCGGTTTACAGAGTCAGCATATTGCCCCCCAACAATCTGGGTCCTCATTTTACCCACCTCGGAAGGATGGAAGGCTGAGTCAACCTTGAGCCTGGTGAGAATCAAACTGCCAAATTGCAGGCAGCCGGCAGGCAGCAGAAGTAGCCTACAGTACTGCACTCTAACCACTGCGCCACCGTGGCTCTTCTAATTTCTTGATAACTCAATTGGTTAGCATGCTAGCAGAAAAGATGGTGGGTCCATGGAGGTAATTTTCACCACATTCTTAATACTAAGTGGTGCTAGATCGCTAATTTGGTTGGCTCTGGTATGTTGGTCCTCATGTCTTATGGTGTCGGTGATCTTACTAACCCAGCTTCTGTTAGTGGTGCAGTGGTTAGAGTGCAGTACTGCAGGCTACTTCTGCTGACTGCTGGCTGCCTGCAATTTGGCAGATCAATTATCACCAGGCTCAAGGTTGACTCAGCCTTCCATCCTTCCAAGGTGGGTAAAATGAGGACCCAAACTGTTGGGGGCAATATGCTGACTCTGTAAAACCGCTTAGAGAGGGCTGTAAAGCACTGTAAAGTGGTATATACCATTTTTTTGGAGTATAAGACACACCTTTTTACCCCCCAAAAGCGGGTGAAAACTTGGGTGCATCTTATATACTGAATGTAGCCCCACCCAGCCACCCCCACCCTATGGCCTCTGCCTCCCAGCAATTTACCTCCTTGCAGCAAACAGAACAGAGCCTGTTAAGCCAAGCAACTGATTATCAGCTTCCCGACCCTCAGCTGATTGAGGCTGGAGGCAGGCCAAAACTGAAAGTGAAACTAAAGCTGCAAGGAGGCAAATTGCTGGGAGGCAGAGGCAGAATTTTATTTTCTTGTGCTAATCAGACTGCTGAAACTGGATGCAAGGAGGTAAGTCAATAACTATAAATGTCTATAGAATGTTCAAATTATTAGACTTATTTTTTAAAGACTGCTTTATTATTGTTCTAGAAAACTTAACAAAATGAAGAAACTTTTTAAAATAAATGCTTGATCTGAAGAGGCCCAATGCTATTGTATCTTCTTTTAAATAGCAGAGAATAATGTATACGTCAAGAAATCCACATCAATTTTAACAGCAGCTGTACAAGTAATAATCTTA
>QLTV01004015.1:100752-121455 GCA_003457575.1 Thermophis baileyi | reverse complement strand
TTTTATAGACTGCTTTATTATTGTTCTAGACAGCTTAACAAAATGAATATGCTTTTTCAAATAAATGCTTGATCTGAACAGGCCCAGTGCTATTGTATCTTCGTTTAAATAGCAGAGAATAATGTATACTTCCAGAAAGCCACATCAATTTTAACAGATGCTGTACAAGTATAGTCTGAAATGTAACAGTGTCCTGTTGTAGTATTAAGATAAGGCAGCTGAGTTAAACCCTGACTTAGTCATGTTTGGAGTAGATCTATTTAAATAATTGGGAGGAGTTAGTGTGACTACATTTAAGAAAACTTTCTGGCATTAATATACTGCCATAATGTACATTTCTCCAATTCTTTGCTATTTCTATGGGTCAGGCACACATGTACAGAAATACACAGCAAACAGTGTATATCATCTGTGCTGTTTGCTGGGAGGCAAATTGATTGCTGGGAGGCAGAGGCAGATTTTTTTTCTTGTTTTCCTCCCCAAAAGCTAGGTGTGTCTTATACTTCGGTGCGTCTTATACTCCAAAATATACGGTAAGTCTAAGTGCCATTGCTATTACTATTGCTGTTCCAATTGCTGCCATACTGATGCTATTGTATTTGACTGTTACACTGTTTCTCCATCTCATTTTAGTAGCAGCTATGGACTGCCTTCTCATCATACAATCTGGGATGCAACTGTTCTGTTGAGTTCCTGCTTTTGTGCTGTCATTGGGCAGCTCTGTGATTGAGTCAGTGCTATGCCATCTGTGAGTCACCTGACTTTGGAAGGTTCCCAAATCTTTCCAGCCTCTGATACTCAGCATTCTGCCCCCATGGATTCAAATCCCAATGGAGTCAATGTGCCCTCTGCAGTAATCTCCAGTTAGAAATGATGTTGGGTGCCAAATGAACCACTGGTCAGAAGGCTCATAAGGCTTCTTCCTCTAATGGGAAAAACAGAGAATTTTGCCTGTGATTCTGCACTGCAACTATTCAGCAGGCATGTGGAAGGACGGCAGATGGAAAGATGTCTGTACTGAGCCATTAGAATGTGGATGCTCGGCAGAGCGCATTCACTTCCCATCTGCTATCCTGTGAGCAAACAATACTAAGCGGTTGCTTGCCTTAGGGTTGCTCTCACTGCCTTGACTATTACTGACAAACATTAATCATCTGCAACATCCTTTTTAGTTCCCCACATTAGGGAAGGGGCTGTTAGCTTAAAGTCACAGTTGTGCTTTCCTAAACAGTCTGCTGAAATTTGGCAATTGTTTACTGCCAAAGTCTTACAAGTTGAAGAAAGACACACACATTCATAATCATCTGTTTGGGATGATGATGATGATGATGATGATGATGATGTTAATGATTATGATGATGTGTATTTATAAAAACATGAGCTGCTACTTGCTGACATAGTTGTTTTAAGTGTTGAAACATAAATGAGAGGAAGATAACCAACCCAGGTTTGAAAGGCATCTTAGTGCAGATGTTAAACAGGTGATAGATCTCTAAAAGTATATTCTAGATCTTTGTGCTGTACCACAAACTGACTCCATCTTGCCCAGTGCACAAAGGCTCTCAAGATATGTGACAATTTATGGAGTTCTCAAGCCTGTGGCATTCATTGAAGGCAGGGGTGGGTTCTAACTTACCTCGCCGCCGGTTTGCTTCCTCCTGCGCCACGTGGGCGTGCATGCGCACATGCACAGTGCCAAAAACCCAGCTTCTGTGCATGCGCAGAAGCAAAAAAACAGCTGCACGTGGGCAGAAGCCTGCGGCGCCACCGAGAGAGCCGGTTCGTGGGCGTGGCCAACCGGCAATCGCTCCCGGTTCGGCGAACAGGGGGAAATTCCCACTACTGGTTCTAAAGGACCGGTCCAAACTGAGAGCAACCCACCTCTGATTGAAGGGTGCTCAGAAGGTGGGACAGCCCCACAACTTCTCCTTGCTGATTTGGTTTACAGCCTGAAATTAATGTCTAGAAATCTGTCATACAGTTTCTTTAAAGTATTCTTCTCTGGCAAAAGGAGCTTCAGTTTTTCCACCTTTTTCAGAAATCCTCTTCAATGTCTCTTGGTAACATTTTAAATTGGTTTTATTGTTAGAGCTGGGAAGGCTGCTACTGCTGATGGTGGTAGTGTCTTCTCCTATACATCTTTCCATCCCTCTGAAGCTTCCTTGGTTGCCAGTATTCCATAGTCTAAAAACATCCCATGGGAAGAGTTCCCCTTCTGAAGTCTTCTCTTGGAATTTAATGGAAGCCCGGAAGCCAGGGAGATTTAAGACTGTGGGAAAACATTGCACAGGCAAAGATAGGAAATCACGGCATCCTTATCATTGCTCCTCGTAACCAAGTGCAAGAACTCCACATTGTACTCCAGAGAGAGAGAAAAACATTTTTGAAAGCAACTTTAGTATTATCAAGCTGAATAAAAAATGTCAGAAACAAAAATATAGGAAAACCTGAAATATGTCATAGTTTGTCTGTGAATGACTACAGACTTGGATTCTCCCTTAGCAAGGCATCACCTTTCTCCCCCTCAATCTACCCAAATTATCAGAAACCCACTAGAGCATTTCATTTATGATTAGGTTTCTAATGTTCCGGCCAAGATTCAATACTTTTTCTCTGTATCTGAAGCATTCAAGGTCCTGATAAAAAAAAAAAATCAGTCCCTTTGTCATCCAGCCAGCTGCACAATATGGCGTAGGTGGCTCCCATTTCCATGCTGCCCACTGAGGGAATAGCCATCACATCAGCTGTGGTCCAGTGAGCTGACTACATGATCAGACTGGCAACCGAAGCGGCAGGTGCTTCCGAAAAACTAATCTTATCTGAGGCACCGAATTGCAATGCAAATGACAGTCAGGGATGGCTTCAGTCCAATCCATTCAATGGAAATGAAAAGGGCTTAAACACAGCTGGAGCTCAGATCCAAGACCAGCTGCAAAAGTCCTGCCACTCAATTCTTAATCAAATTCAGCTTCTCATTCTCCTTCCCAACTAATTACAGTTTAGGGGTGTGCTGGGTTCAAAAGGTAGAATGTTATTTTGACTGCACACGTAGCACCTCTCTGACATGCTTCTGCCAAAGTTGTCTTTTCATGGGATTGTGTGACAGCTGCAGAAGGCAGCTGTGTGAGCTCAGAAACATACACAGCTGCTTTAAGCATCTTCCTTGACAGATGCTACGTGTGCTCTGAATCTGGATCTCTGCAAAGAACTAATACAGATTGGCTTCTGCACAAATTTCTCAAGGAATGGAAGAGAATTGTTTTGGATTTTCTCTTTAAGAGGAAGATATGTGAGTAAAGCCTTCCGAAAGCATATTGCAGATCTTTGAAAAGAGCATATAATAGTGATTCTGTACTTAAATTATCTCAACCTCTGTCTGAGCTCTATTTAACATGGTCCTTCCAGAAATTTGCTGATGGTCCTTCTGCTGATTGTTCACGGGTTGAAGAAAGGCATATGTCAGAATCTCCATTGTCAGCCTGGCATCTTGCTGGGTTCCTGCCATCAAAGGGGAAGGGAGGGGCAATTTACACCTGTGTATCTAATGGTGGGAAATGGGGAGGGGGAAGTGACAACAGAAGAATACCAGATCACCAAACTGGCTTGTACCAGGATCTTCAAGGCCACAGGTGTCAAACTCATGGCGTCACATTGCCGTCATGAGACGTTTCACGATGTTTTTTCCCTTTGTGGAGCTGGGGTGGGTGTGGCCTGTGCATGACACATCCGGCCCATGGACCACTAGTTTGATACCCCTGTTCAAGGCCATTTGCCCTGAGAATGGAATGTTACCAGTTTTACACCTCAGAGTTTCTCAAAACATCATACTGGCATCATATTGGCTGGTCGGGAGACTGGTCATGGGGCAGGGGTGGGTTCTAACTTACCTCGCTGCCGGTTCGCTTCCTCCCGCGCCACGTGGCTGTGCCTTGTGGGCGCATGCACGCTTTGCATGCACGCGCATGCGCAGTGCACAAAAATACCCCCCCCCAAAAGCCAAAAACAAGATGGCAATGCATGCACAGTGCCGGAAACTCGGCTTCTGCGCATACGCAGAAGAAAAAAACCTGGAAAAAATCCCCCCCCCAAAAAAATTTTTTAAAAAAAATCCAACCCCCCCCCCCAAAAAAGATGGTGGCGTCAATGGACCGGCACCGACCGAACCGGATCCGTGACATCATCGTGATGTCACCAGCGGGTCGCTACTGGTTTGGGCGAACTGGTCCGAACCGGGAGGAACCCACCTCTGTCATGGGGGAGGGATTGGGAGTTGGAAAGAATAGCTTTGTATTTTGCACAGGAACACGAGATTCCACCTGACTTTGTTGCAACCAGTTTCTTTCAGTAAAAGTTCCTTTGCTTCAACTAAATGGAGTCACAAGTCCTACTTTCCCGAGAGAGCAAACTGGGGCAGGTCTGACAGCATAAGAAGTTCATCTCTTTGATGCTAACCAGTAGGAAAGACCCTTGGATAATCTAAAATTTATGTTTGCCCCATGATGAGGACAAGTCACCTACCATTTTGGGAGGACAGAAACAGATGACATGGTCCTAGGCTCCTGGGAAGTGAACTCCACCTGAATTTTCTTACTTGACAACAAAAAAAGTGTTCACTGAGGTAAGCAGGGCAGTTCAATCTGCCTGATGCACTTCATTCCATCTTACACAACCGCCTCCATTTCAGTTGGCTGGCATTTTCTCTGGCAGACATTCCCTCACCCCAGTCTTCAGTCTCGGCTTCCAACAACCATTTTGTTTGAGACTGCTGGACTGTCTGCCATGAAAAGCTGGGCCTTTGATGAGCTGAGTGAGGAGGGGAGTTTAGTATGGAATGGGAAAAGGCTTCCCTTTTCTTCTTGGGTTTGGTATTTTCAATATAGGCAATCTGAACTCAGTGACCATTTGAAGTGACAATACTGAAAAAATACAGAAAAAAATGACTTATAGTTCTTATATTTAAAATCGCCACAGCATCCCCATGGTCCTGTGATCAAACTTTGGACATAAAATTAAAAAAAATATTTTAAAAAATTGGGGGATACTTGGCAACCAGTATGTATTTATGATGGTTGCAGCATTCTGGGATCCTGGCTTGCTATTTGCAACCTAGCCAGCCAGCCTGCCTCTGACAATCAAAGTCAACTGGGGAAGCCAGATTTGCTTAATGACTGCATGATTCACTTAACAGCTGCAGCAATTCACTTAACAACCATGGCAAAAATGTTAGTAAAATTGGGCATGATTCACTTAACAATCACTTGCTTAGCAAAATCTGGTCCCATTTGTGGTTGCAAGTTAAGGACTACTTAAGAGCCGAGGTAGCGCAGTGGTTAGGGTGCAGCACTGCAGGCTACTTCAGCTGACTGCTAGCTGCAGTTCGGCGGTTCAAATCTCACCGGCTCAAGGTTGACTCAGCCTTCCATCCTTCTGAGGTGGGTAAAATGAGGACCCAGATTGTTGGGGGCAATATGCTGACTCTGTAAACCGCTTAGAGAGGGCTGTAAAGCACTATGAAGCGGTATATAAGTCTAAGTGCTATTATGCAGAAACTGTGAAATGAGGGTGCTTTCTTTGTTTTTGTTTGTTTAACTGGGTAAAATAGAAAATGGTCTATCAATTTTCCCCTTTTAGCTCACGCGATTGGAAGAATTAAAAAACTCTTTTCTATTTATTTTTTAAAAATATCTATCTTTCAAAGGCCCTCTCAGAGAAGGAAAGCAACTGATGTTTGCTATCCTAGCATGGATGGGATGGGGAATGCAACAGAGGAACCCCCAATCAGGAGCTGTGTTAACTACAATCTGGACAGAAGAACTAACAGAATAACAGAGTTGGAAGGGACATTGGAGGTCTTCTAGTTCATACCCCTCTGCAGGCAGGAAATCCTATACCATTTCAGATAGATGGTTGTCCATTCTCTACTTAAAAACTTCTAATGTAGGGCATTCACAACTTCTGGAGGCAAGTCCTTCCATTGATTAATTGTTCTAATTGTCAGGAAATTTGACTATCACTCTGTCAGGAAACTGTCAGGAAATTGACCATCACTCTGGCCAAAGTAGAGCAAGGATTTGAAATCTGGAAGTGATTTTCTTAATGCAGCTTCAGGTATTCCTGGGAGACAAGCAGCTGAAGGCTGCAGGGCAGAACAGACTTCAGAGGGGGGAAGTAGTAGTAAGAGGATCATTGACAGATGGTGAGCATTTAATGGAATTCTGTTTAGAAAGGAAGTTCAGCAGAGTACATTATAGCAAAGCATTTTTTTATTTTATTTTTTTAAAAAAGACTTAAATTGAGAGCAATGATAAATATAATTCAGTGTCAAGAGAATGTAATGGGAAAAGTAGCTCAAGATGGATGGGAATGTTTTGGAGAAGTTGGCAAAAATGCTAAGGATGAAAAGGGGTTATTAGATATGTGCAGAATAAAAGGAATATGATTGGTACATGTGGTGGAATGTAGTCTGGATTCCCAGGAGGGAGGGGCTGCATTCCAGAGGGCAAAGAGAATGCAGAGCTTGGAAAATTTGGATGGCAAGAAGAGGATCCTCCCTGGCATTTCTGAGTGTTTATTTTATTTATATTTCAAATTCCTGAACCGCCCATCTCTCTCACAGAGATGCACAATAAAACCTCAAAATATACAAAACAGTACATAAAAATCAAAATGTTAGAATTAAAACTTTAGAATTATTTTTTAAAAAAAATATTTTTTTCTAAGAAGGCAAGAATAATTAAACCTTGTTAAAAAATAATCGACAAAGGCAAAGACAGGGCTCTTATGGAACCAACCAAGCCCACAACTGAATTCTTCTTTGGACTCCCCATGCAAGATTGCAGAACCATGTTTTAAATCTCTTTTTGAAAGGTCAGGAGAGTGGGGGCTATATAACCATATATTTATAGTTATGCAAATAGCTGCTTTAATCTGGCAAGATCCTGTCCATAGTTGAAGAACAATAAAGAAAATTACTTAAAAGTATCTCCATGTGTTGCTCTTGGTTCTTGGGGCCTGACAATGCATCAAGTAGAATACTCAATAAAGAGAGCAAAATACTAAAATGCTACCAAAAACAACCCTGAATTACTCAACTTTTATTTTGGTTTACTCTTATTCAACCAGAGAAGAAGATCAAGATGAAGGGGGAAGGAATGAAACTTGAGACTCATTGATAGAAACATAGTAGGGAAAATACCTATTTACTCTGAAGGAGTTTAAATATTTAAGGCCATATTAACTACTTTCTTGAGGACTACAGTGGCAAGTCCAGAACAAAAGAGGTTGCAATAAGACTGGTCATCACAAAATTATCATAGAGATGGCAACTACTTCTACCAAAAAGCAATGTCTATTACAATGTACAAGTTTGAGAAAAGCTTGTAAGGTGTGAATCTTGAATCTGCTTTATCTATGGCTTGAATCTTATAGTTTTGCAGTAGATGGTTTTCTTCATTTTTAATGGTTCTTCTACTATCTGTAACAAAAGTGTCTTAACATGAACTTTGCTCCTGAATCTCTCTCTGCAAGACTTTTTGTTCAGCTATCAGTCTGGGTAAACCTAACATATCCTAGAGTAAGAGAGGATCTTATAATTGGGGGGGGGGAACCTGGGACCTCTACTCATCAATATTGTTGTTAATAATTTGGAGGAAGCAATGGAGGGAATACTTATTAGATTTGCAGATGACACAAAACTGGATTGTATCATTGATACCTAGAACACAAAAATAAAATTCAAAATGATCTTGTTAGAGAAATGAACTGAAAAGAACATAATTCTAACAAGGATTAATACAAAAATCTTCATTTTTTGTAACCAAAAGCATAGGTATAGGACAGAGGAGACCCAGTTTTAAAATAATGGAAGAAAAAAAAATTGGGTCAGTTTGTGATTGTCAACAATTTGATATGGTTGCAAAAAAAGGCAAATGCAATTGTAGGCTGTATTAACAAATTTTCCAAATCAGGGAAGTTAATATTGTTATTTTATTCTGTAATGATGAGACCTTATTTCAAAAAATGGGTCCAGTTTTTGGCATCATATTTAAGAAGATTCAGACAAACGTGTACAGGTTCAGAAAGGGATTGTCAATAATATGCTATAGATTCCAAATACTTGAAATGTATGGAATTTAAGACATAATAGCCTAAGACATGGAATGATAGTCTTCAGTTACAGGGAGGTAGATTCCAGTTACAGTAGCTAGAAGGTAGAGCCAATTACTCAGAGAGATGGTGGAACCCTCTTATTAATTCAATAAGCAGAGTCTGGACAGCTTTAATTTAATACTTTAATTTTGGACTCTTGAATTTAAGCAGGAGATTTGGCTTGATGGCCTAAAGGCTCCTTCTGATTCTATGCTTCTATTGAAGTTATTCATTCATTTATTAGTCTATTTAGATCCTGATTTTACTCTGGAAGATGAAGAGAATCTCCCCTTGTTGTATCCCCATAAAGAAGCATCTTATGAAGCTGGGGTGACCAAAAAAAAAAAAAAAAGCAATTAAAGCCATCAAATTAATCCCATTGTTCATTGGGGTTAATCTTGTCTAAGCCAACATCTTCACCAATACACCACATATGATCTTATATGTATTACAAGGTAGACCAAGACCATGAAAACTTTAAGAAGACCAAGGGGGTTTCCTATCATTTTATTCTGTAAATAGATTGGACTTCAAGAAAGTGATTGTCCAAAAGTCACCTACCAAAATTACCCAGGATTTGAAGTCAGAATTTGAACTTAGGTCTCACCAGTCCAACTGTTTATAACCACACTCTGCTTTTGACATTTTCAAACCAATACTGACTCTCCTTCAAATTTCATAGTTCCCAGAAGAAATATCTACACAATAGGTAGGGAAAGTAGTGCACTAAAATGTGTACATTCAAGAAAATGATGAAACATATTTTGTGTTTCAGGAAGAAAAAATACATTTAAAATAAAGGTGGAGAAGAATCACAGGAAATGGACAGTGATATCATGAAGTCATTTGAAGATCATAGCTATGATTTTGTTACCAATTTCTCTCTTACTGTCTTTCTCTCAGGGCTGTGATCTTGGAGAGTTTCCAGCTGTGAAATTAGGGTTTTGTTCATCCCATTTTAGAAAAAAACTTGTTTGAGAACATGTACTTATTAAGTTAAACTGCCTACAACTGGTAATAATACAAACACACACACACCTCCTGCCTACTGCCTGCCTACTGAACACTGTGCATTCTAGATATCTGCATGCCACTGCAATTCATTGGTAATGAAGGTGGCAATCCACAAGCAAATATGACTGAACATGACTTACAGAGTATTGAAATATTTCCACTATACAACTTGGAAGTGGAGAAAAATGATCTCAGCAACTGCTGAAAATTGCCAGAGGTAGCTGTTCCAGGTGGTGCAGGGTTTGATGCACCCTGTTGGAGTCATGTTAGGTCTTTGTGTGTTCTTTGTAATGAATTATGATGGACTTATGATTTTTTTTTTACCTCAACCAAAGTCACCCAAACTCTAGTGAAGACAATAGGGAATAGACCAACATAATAATTTCTTTCTGTGGGATCAAATTTTCGTTTGTTTCTATTGAGGAAGTGGACAGGACACTTGACTTGGGCCACTACCCTTAAACTTCAGACCAGATTGGAATAAAGTAGAGAATCTCATAAGAATATAATAACTGAGGTCAAAGCCTTGTCAATGAGGGGAAAGATCTCATCTCATCCCATTCCTCATCTTGTTGAATTAAGCACTGGAAATGAACTGAACTCATGCCAGAAAGTGTTTGAATGATGGGAACTTATGGGATATCTTTCTCTAAAAGTCTATGGATGTCACAAACAGGTCGTGTGTCAGGCCGAAGTTATTTTATTTGGGATCTTAGGCCTGCCACACTTTATACTATTCTACTATGCATTTTCTATTGTGGGAGAATGGGAGGGGGAATTGTTTGAAGTTGCTGGCATGCAGCCATAACAAATTCTTTCTAGGAAGCCAAGGTCATCCTTTGTCTCTGCACCTCTGCACCTGCACGGGAGGAGATGGGTGGATTCTGCCAGCATGGCAATTGAAGATTGGACAACGTGCTGGATTTGTGGGTGTGGGGTCAAGGGTTTGAACTTTCAACTGGGTGGTGAAACCCGGAGGACTTCAGATTAGGGTTTCACCCAGATGTACCAACATGGGCAGCCAATCTTAGTTGGTGGCAGGAGACCATTTTACCTTTACTGTCTCTATTTGAACTCTTTAAATCATTATTTGGATTCTTAAACTTGGCCAATCGACAGCAAAGAACAAAAAAAAACAGATATTCAACAGTTAATCATTTTTTCTACCTCCAAGTATCTCTATTTGCCTCTTATATTCAAATTAAATCTTACATCCTGCTTGTCTTCCAACTTGAATATCATTCCACATACAGGGGTGGGTTCCACTTACCTTCCCTACCGGTTCGCATCGTGATGGAAGTGCGCGTTTTGCGCGCGAGCGCGAGTGAAGCAAGTGCATGCGCACCTCTAATAATGAACCTTAAAATAACCTCTACAATAACCTTAGAGAGAGAGAGGTAACATACCACTGTCAGAAAGGGGCGCAAAAGACCCAGAAATGACCCTCTGCGCATGCGCAGAAGCCTTTGTGCATGCGCAGAGGGTTTTTTTTTTTTTTTTTTTGCAAGCCGCAGCGACCGGATGACCGGTTCGGGAGCGTGGACCGGCGGTCATCGCTGCCGGTTCTGCGAGTGGCGGTAAATTTCCGCTATCGGTACTAAAGAACCGGTCCGAACCAGCAGCAACCCGCCACTGTCCACACATCAGAATGTTGCTCTGAGGGCCATCTGATCCTATCCAAGGCTATCATTATTCTAGGTACTAGACCATTCTTTAGACAACTGCATATAAATCTAGCCCTGGTTATAACACTGAGGCATTCCTGAGTTCAAGAGCAGTTTCCCTGCAAAGATTTTGCAAAACAGAATGTCTATCACCTTGGGTAAAACTTTTTCTCATTAAGCTTGTTGCCAGCCTTTCTAAAAGATGACTTTCCTCCTCCTTCCCGGGGCATCCAGTTTTTCTTTTTAAAAATATTGCACCTCTAATAATGAACCTTAAAATAACCTCTAGAATAACCTTAGAGAGAGAGAGGTAACATACCACTGTCAGAAAGATCAGAAACCAGATCTTTGTAATCTTTTCTTTTAACTTCTTCTTCTCTTTTCTATCTTGTTCAATAGTTATCTTTAGTTTCTTTGTTTATTTTCTAATATTTGTACTGCTTTTATCTAGCTAAAACCTTTCAGTAAATGTATACTGAAAATAATCAACTTTTACATTCTTTATTAATAAAGGAGAATATTTGTAATATAGGGTTGAAATAAGGGGTCCTTAGTAGTCTCTGAGCTTGGTTGTTTTCTTGCAGACCTTTCATTACCCAAACTAGGCAACATCATCAGTGCTAGATGGTATGTAGTTTAGCTAATGACACATCTGCAAGAAAACCATCAAGCTCAGAGAGCACCCCTCACAGTCTTTATTTATAGCCTCATGTGGGCATGTGAACCAGATAGATGCAAAACTTGAAACAATATTAATGTTAAAAATGAACAGTCCAGGGGTGAAATCCAGCAGGTTCTGACAGGTTCTGGAGAACCGGTAGCGGAAATTTTGAGTAATTCGGAGAACGGGCAAATACCACCTCTGGCTGGCCCCAGGGGTGGGAATGGAGATTTTGCAGTATCCTTCCCCTGCCATGCCCACCAAGCCACGCCCACCAAGCCACACCACGCTCACCAAGCCATGCCCACAGAACCAGTAGTAAAAAAAAGTGGATTTCACCACTGGAACAGTCCCATAAGCAAACCAATTGTCTCCTCCCACTTTCCCAAAACTAGCTTACTTTGTCTTTTGTCAGTGTCTTCTGTAACTGATTGCTTGATGTTACGTACCTTCATGGATCACCTCTTGAACCTGCTTTTCTTCCCCCTGCCCTCTCTTTCTCTCATTCTACTTTGTTTACTTGAGTCAAGGCTCCAAACAGGTTCTTAGCTTCTTCTCACAGATATAACTTCCACCTCTTCACATCACATTGATATAGCTGCCAGTCAGGGTTCTGGAATTTATTGTACAGGATCCTTGCCCTCTTACTCAAAAGTAGGATTTCTGCCTGGGGGTGGGATTTCCCACACTACTAGTTTTAAATACTTTCTTGTTTCTCTTTTCTTCCTCTGTATTTATTTATTTATTTATTTATTTATTTATTTATTTATTTATTTATTTATTTATTTATTTATTTGCATTTTTATGCCACCCAACTCCCAAGGGACTCTGGGCGGCTTACAACAGAAGTATAAAAACATTAAAACAATATAAATATTTAAAAAAAAAGATTTAAAAAGCCATACATACCATTCGTGGTCAGATCTCACAGATTGTAACATTGAGATCAGCGGCCCCAGGCCTACCGGAAAAGCCAGGTCTTCACCGCTTTCCAGAAGGTCAATAGGGTGGGGGTAGTCCGGATCTCAGGAGGTAACTGGTTCCAGAGAGCTGGGGCAACCACAGAGAAGGCCCTCCCCCGCGGGCCCGCCAGCCGACACTGTTTAGCTGACGGAACCTGGAGGAGACCAACTCTGTGGGATCTTATCCGTCGCTGGGAGCTATGTGGTAGAAGGCAGTCTCAGAGATAACCTGGCCCTGAGCCATGCAGGGCCATATAAGACTTAATTTTTCTATGTCACACACATAATATGAGGTTTTATATATGGTTCTGAACTAATCCATGCTCTGTATCCTCCCAAACTAGCTCCCTGTGTTAAAACCTGCAGTACCTATGTAGATAGGAACTACAGCTCCTTAGAAACAGCATGGACATTTGAGCTAATTGGTATGCAATGATAAAAAAAAAATCTCGCCATATTTTTGAACTAAAATAAGATTTTATTAGAAAATATTCCAAAAAGGGACTTCATTCACAGCTTTCAGTATCACCACCCAATTTTAAATGACAACAT
This sequence comes from Thermophis baileyi, assembly GCA_003457575.1. NCBI lineage: Eukaryota > Metazoa > Chordata > Lepidosauria > Squamata > Dipsadidae > Thermophis > Thermophis baileyi. The sequence continues at coordinate 108,454 of QLTV01004015.1, read as the reverse complement.
TCTGAGCAAAAACTGTCATGATGGCAATGACTTGATTTCACTTTATATACCTGAATGATGAATTTCACTGAAACAGTCTTTGATAGGGCCTATCAGTACCTTATCTTTATAGTCTTCTGACTAATACATCTAAATCAATTCATTAAAACTCCAGTACTTATCCCGCACCAAAGTGCTAAGTGAATCCATTCAGTGATGTCTAGACATATCCCTGGGCTATTTTTGATAGACCTGGCAGCATTTTACTCCATCTTCAGATGATATATTTTCCCTCCTGCTTCTTTTTTTAAAAGAAGTCAGAAAACAAATGTATTTAATTTGCATAGTTCTACATCATAAAATCCAAATTCAGACACATTTTTTTCCTTCTGTTCAGTTGTGTCTAATTCTTGAAGATTATCTGGACAAGTCCTATGCAGTTTTCTCGGCAAGGATTTTCGGGAATTGTTTGTCATTGCCTCCTTCCTAGACGGAGAGAGAATGACTAGCCCAAGTTCATCCAGCCAGTGGGAATAGAACACATCAGTTTCTACTCTGATGCCTTAACCATTACACCAAACTGACCCCTTCAGACCCATGCACACATTTTAAAAACCACCCTGTCCATTTCATATCACAGAGAGCTGTTGTCTCAATTACCTAGGTAAAGTCTAGAAAGTTGGTTCTTGAACTACTAGTTTCTTTCATTAAAAATCCAAGGAATAAAGAAAAGATGTTGAGACTCTAGAAAGAGTGCAGAGAAGAGCAACAAGAATGATTAGGGGGCTGGAGGCTAAAATATATGAAGAACAGTTAAAGGAATTGGGTATGTCTAGTCAAATGGAAAGAATGACTAGGGGAGACATGATAGCAGTGTTTCAATATTTGAAGGGCTCCTACAAAGATGAGAGGGTCAAATTATTTTCCATAGCACTAAAAGGCAAGACAAGAAACAATGGATGGAAACAAGAGAAGCAACCTAGAACTAAACTAAAATTCCTAATTTAAGAGCAATCAATCAATGGAATAGCTTGCCTTTAGAAGTTGTGGGTGCTTCATCACTGGAGGCTTTCAAAAAGAGACTGGACAACCATTTGTCTGGAATGTTATAAGATCTCCTGCTTATTGAGCAAGGGATTGGACTAGAAGACTTCCAAGGTCCCTTCCAACTCTAGTATTCTATGTTTTTATACATCTGAGTTGAAAAAAGCTGCAGTACTGTCTGAATTTCCAGAAAACAAAATTTGCATTTCATTCCCCATTTTCTCTGCCATCAGGTGTGCAAAAGAAATTCACACAAAATGGGAGCAGTTTTTGGAATTTGCCACAATGGGCTTTGCTGCAGCATGAATAAGCAGCAATGAATTCAGTCATGAATTCACCTGAGGAAGAATGGCAGAATGAAGATGGCTCCATGAAAAGCAGACCTGACTTTTTCAGCAAAAGACATCGAGTCAATAAGTAGATTAGCTCTTCCAGCCCTCTCTGAATAAAGAGAGGATGCAAGATTGTCCAAGTGATGGTCTATTTGGTTCTTCTCACCACAAAGCAGCGGTCTCTAGATGGTTGAAGAATGAGGCAGGAATGGATTCAATCTGGATATCTTTGTACCTGTTCAGCCAACAATCTTAGTAGCTACAAAATTGAATGTATGTCCTTGTTGATTTCAATGTGAGACTACCAAATGAGTTCAGGTCTCCTCATCTGACCACTCACTTGTGTTCTTGCAATCTGGTAGTTAGCTTCCTGCCCATCTGTTCTACATAGTCACAGGGGCAATCCATGCAGGGGATCCATAGATTACAGTAGAAGTATCTCCCACCTCCAAGCAATCTTTGTAATGCATGATTTGTCCTCATATGATAGCCTCACCCAACCAGGCACCATATAAATACTACACATAGAATAGCCTAAACCACACATTCTGGTAGAGAGAAATTCCCTGAGGATGGGCTCCAGCATGAGTATAAAATCTCGGAAGACTAAACCTCTGGATCCAGTGACTGATTGAGATTGGATCCTGCAACATTATCCTGAGAGATATATATTTGTCTTCATTTGGATGAGGAGCTGAGGGAATTAGCAGCCACGAATTCATGAGTTCTCATTATTTGCTATTCATCAGGAATGACTATTTCTCACATTAGTTGGGAGCCATCCAAAGAGTTCTAGCTAGAGGGGAGAATAAAATTATCAAATTAATAAAGGAATAAACCTAACATTGATTACCTGAATAGCATGTTGAAATTGCTAAGTACTAGCACTTGCAAATATGTAATTGTGCAGAGAGGAGGGATATTTATAGAGGTGAAGATCTGCATTAAGGCACAATTCATCCTCAGCCATGGAAACTTACAATGTGACTTTGTGCTAGTCATTCTTCCTCAGATCAATCTGAGAGATTGGTGAGAAAGAAGATCCCTCCTCTGTGTAGGATACTTTGATCTCCTAGAGAACAGGTGGGATATAAATCTAATGCATAAAGAAAATTAATGATTAACAAAATAATTCATCATGACACAAGGTCATAGAAGCATCTCAAGATAAAAGGATCAGTGGGAGTGATCCTGAAGAACCATTGAGCCATTGAGCCAATTAGAGCAGATAGTGGCTCACTTATAGGTGATTTCATTGGCAGGACACCATATGAATTGAATTGGCCAATCTTTCTCTGGTTATGCTGGCAATCTGCAGTTCTGAACTCTGATTTTCTATAGATGTTTACAAGCATATCAACTAAGAGGCAATTTCGTTAGTAAACTACTAGGATATAAAATTTGAGGATGAATTCTCAGTCCTCAGAATGATTGCCTTCTTACAAGTGTTGAGCTAAGAGGCACTGGATGTTACAAGAATCTTACAGCTAAAATATGTAACAAAAAGATTGCGTCTTCATGCTCTTTTTGTCTGCCTCTCTCTCTTGTCCACTTTCTTATGGGCTCAGTGGAAGATGTGTTTGTCAGTTGAATGGTTTCTTTTCCCTTTTTGGTGGGTCAGGACAGAAAACAGTCTGTAATCTAAATTGAAATCTGCAGTGGGAAGAGGTTGGGATGGAATTGAGGGCTGAAGGGAGTGTACATTAAAGAAAGCTCTTCTTGGGATTGTCAGACAAAAGAAGACAATTTGTCCATATCTGGAATAAAAATTAACTCACAAAACATTTGCTTTTCAGACACCCTGAGAATGGGCACTGCAGCATGCTGGAACCTTTGAGTGAATCAAGAAAACCATGAAAGGAGACTATGGAGGAAAAGTCATATGAAAAAACATCAAATGTTCCACAAGGAGTAACCTACTACATCAGGTTTAAAATAAACTGTCAAAGGATACAGCTTACATAAAATACCTGCCTGGGTAGTTTTGCCAAGTGATTTAAACAACTGTCAGCTTTCTCAAACCAATGTTTTCAGCCATGTCATTGCTGGTGTTATAGTCATGACTTGCAAACAAAAATTCAGGTTAGGGGTCTTGGGAATTTCAATCCCAACATGTGCACATCAGACTGGAAAAAACTGTGCTAGAGTAACTACTATTTAACGTAACGCTTGCTTGACATTTAGCTTAGACAATATACAGTAGGTGTCACAAAAGGATAATCAGCACAAAGACATTAATGACTTGATGACTTTCCAGCATAAAACAATCAGACAAATGAAACTTCATGAAACATACATGAAGAAACCACTGGAATAAACAACACATTGAAGGATAATTTAGGAATGCCCAACCTTGGCAACTTTTAAGACTTGTGGACTTCATCTCCCCAAATTTCCCAGCCAACCAGCATTCTTATCACTAAGAGTATCAAACAAGCATTCTAAAAGAGACAAACAATATTACATATTGACCTCACACATGGAATGCATGAAAGGAAGGGAATAGAACAAGATGTACAAAGAAGACAAATGGCAACAAATAATTACAGCCAAAGTAGATTACAAGTGTTTAAAGATATAAAGTATAGAAGAATCCCATAAACAATAGTAGTTGAGTTGTATTTCATTTATTATTATGGTATCAGGGGTGAAATCCACTTACCTTCCCTACCGGCTCGCAAATGTGCACACGCCGTCATCCGTGCATGTGCAAAGCCTTCTGTGCATGCGCAGAACGTGAAAACCATCCCAAAAAAGGGATGTCATGATGTCGGCGTGGGTGGGCGGGGCTTTGCACAGTCGGCCCTACCGGCCCGCGCGAGCCGGTTAGAGCCGGCTGCATTTCACCCCTGTATGGTACCTACTTCTATGTTGGTAAGTAGGCAATAAACTAATGAAAAGTTACTCTTCCTAAGTGAATTCTGCTATTCTGTTTGTAGGACAGCCTAGTTATTAATAAAGTAACTAGGTTTGATAGGCGTAGCTCCATGATGGTGAACCTATGGCACGCACGCCACAGGTGGCACGCAGAGCCCTCTCTGTGGGCATGTGTGCCAGCCAGTTGGTCTTCGTGCGTGCCGGAGCGCCAGAAACCCGAAGACCAGCTGGCTGGTGTGCATGCGCCATGCTGCCCACCTGGTCTTCGGGTTTCTGTCGCTCCGGCGTGCGTGAAGACCAGTTGACCTGCACGCATGCGCATGCCGGAAACACAAAGACCAGGTGTCCGACGCACACATTCCAGTTTGGGCACTTGGTGCCAAAAAGTTTCACCATCACTGGCCTAGCTTATCAAAACTGAAATCAGGCCAGGAAGCAAAGGATACTTGTCTAAAATGGAAGAATAAATAAGTTGCAAGCACGGACCAATTTTCAAACAACAAACCAACAAACATTTGGATGTCATTATATTCTAAATAATTACTATGTTGTTTGCAGCACCTGTGTATTATTCTCTGATCACCCTGGTAGAGAGGGAAACCAGAGAGAAAATTGGATCCAGCGATGTATAAATCTGCCCTCGGTCAAAATAACTCTTATGATTTGAGCATCTCAAGTCATTCCCATGACAGAAGCTCCTATGGGTGACAAAATTATGAGACTATAGCTTTGGAGTATTAACTGAACAGTGGGGGACTGGCAAGGAAGACTAGAGAAGGATATTATAGGGAATTTGGGAACTGTGGAAGAAGTTATCCTGCTAAGAACCAGAGATGAAAACAAAACAAAATACAATATGAAACATGTATGATGATTCATAGCAGATATAAAAGGTACCATCTAGCTTGGAGTCATCATGATTGCTATCAGCAGAAAAAATATGTCTCCTCCCTTCTATTTGTTTTTCTTCCCTGAATGAAATTAGGTCTTGCTGGCATAGAATGATCTACAATGTTCTCCTAAGCATTTACTTACTAATTACCATTAATTACAAGAATGAAAAAGGCATCTTGGCTGCTTTTAACATATCATTACAATCCAGATCATTTTGTCAATAAGTCAGAGAGAGGGAAGACAAAAGAACATTTGGGACCAATGAAACTGCTGAAAATTTACTTCCGAAGATTAACAAGCCTTGATGAGATTTGAAATCAATCCGTGTTGGTAAAGGGCAGATATCAAAACTGAACTTCCAAACCACTCTCCAGAACTGAACATAAAAGCTGATTTAATTTTATTTGCACTAAAGCTAAACTATCAACAAAAGACTTCGAATGTCAGGAAAGAAAAAGGCTGAAAATTGACAATTTGCTCTCAGTGAAAACAAAAACAAAGACTCATTTTACCATTCTGACTTCATGTTGCTTATACCAGCAATTAATCCTGATCCAGAGACATAATCTAAAATTCCAGTTCTCTCTTTTGCTCTCATTTTACATTTAATTGGTATGGCTTCTGATGTTCAAAGTCAGTATTCAACATATGAAATAATGTGACACACTCCAAACAGAACCTGAGAACTGGGAAAGCCTGCATCTTTGCACTGCGTTTCTGTAGCAAAACTAGAAACATAATTCAACATAATTATGTGTATATGTGCATGACATAGTAGACCACTACCTAGACCTTGGCCAATGGATCTCAATGGAAGATGATACAATAAAGGAAACTGAACGGCATGTTAAATGTGGTTGGCAGGCATTCGGCAAGCTAAGCATAATTTTCAAGAACAACCTTCTCCTATGCCTGAAGAGAAAAGTTTTAAATTAGTGTGTGCTACTTGCTCTAACATGCTGGAGAAACATGGACACTAACCTTACAATCGATACAAAAGCTACGAGTGATGCAAAAAGCCATGAAAAGATACATGCTTGTCATTACAAGACAAGATAGAAAGACCTGCACATGGATTAGATTAGATTAGATTAATAATAGAGTTGGAAGGGACCTTGTAGGTCATCTAGTCCAACCCCCCACCCAAGCAGGAGACCATACACAATTTCTGACAGATGGCAGTCCAATCTCTTCTTGAAAGTCTCAAATGGTGAAGCTCTCACAACTTCCGAAGGCAAGCTGTTCCATTGGTTGATTGTTCTCACTGTCAGAAAGTTTCTCCTTATTTCCAGGTTGAATCTCTCCTTGGTCAGTTTCGATCCATTATTCCTTGTCTGGCCTTCAGGTGCCTTGGAAAACAGCCGGAGAACAAACAAATTAGACAACAAACAAAAGTATATGATATCATAAAGAGAGTAAAAGAATTGGAATGGAAATGGTCCGGTCACATAGCAAGAAGAACTGATGGCAAGTGAACCAAGGCAGTCATAGAATGGATCCCACTTGATAAAAAGCATCCATGAACGAGACCAAAAATAAGATGGATCGATGACATCAGCAAGTATTGCGGGCCCAATTGGCAAAAGAAAGTTCAGGGTCGTATTCAGGGGTGAAATGCTCCCAGTTCGCTCTTACCTGTCGGTCGCCGTAGAGCCGGTCGCCAAGGTAGCGCGAGGTGCCGCCCACCCTGTCACTACGTTCATTTTAATTTGTCAGCAGGACTCTTATTTTGAAATGACATTGTACACTGATATGAAGTTCTCATGTGATACCTGTACTGCACATGTGTTAATCTTTCCTTTGTTCTTTTTGGTCTTCATCATGTAGACACAGACTTAAGTGTTCTTATTTTTGTTATGCAGATATATTACTTTTATTCTTTCCTGGACTCCGGTCTTATTCATGAGGGTTGAGAGCAGGGAAACAAGATTCATTTCACCTCTAATTATTTTTATCTCCGCAACATGGTAGCAGAGGATGGTCTCGATCCATCGACCTCTGCTACCATGTTGCGGAGATAAAAATAAAAACTGTTTACACTGAAGAGCTCGATGCAGTCATTCCAGATGTTTATTATGTGCCAGCAGCAAATTTTAGTTTGCTTAGTCAGAGTCATTTGTCTAGAGTTTTAAAGTTCCAGGTTCATCACCTTGAGAAAGCAAGTTACATAGTTAAAGATGGAGACATTGTTGCTGAAACTGTATTAATTGGTGGTGTTTATTATTTAAAGCCAAAGTCCAACACACAAGCACAGGCAAGTATGCCAATTCCAAAAAAGGGAAGCACAGGCCCAGAGAGTGATATCCCAGTGAGAGATCCTGTTGCTTCACAAAAGGCTGCAGCAAAGACAGCCAGGAAAACCAAGATTGTGAAACAGGTTGCTCAGAGCAAGCCTGTGGTTCCTCACCAAAATGTAAATATTCAAAATGTACTAACTGGAAAACCTTTGCATTACAGGTGCATACACAAGTGGCATAGAAGATTGGGGCATGCCAGTTTTCGTGTTCTTGAAAAGATGCCGGAATTCGTAAAAGGTTTGGATCTGAAGGGGTGTAAGGTGTTTTTGGATTGTGCTG
>QLTV01004015.1:67799-78939 GCA_003457575.1 Thermophis baileyi | reverse complement strand
AGCAGCCCTGTCTGCACAGGCCGCCACCAACTCACCAACTGAATTGCGCAGGTCTAGTAGGGCTCCAAAACGCCCCGCCTACCTGCGTGATTACGTATGCTGGACAGCTCCATCCAGGAGGGGAGGGGTGTTATGTTCTAACTGTTTAAACTTGGTTCCAACCNGCTGCCTCACCACCATCTGTATTGCGCAGGTCTAGTAGTGCTCCAAAACGCCCCGCCTACCTGCGTGATTACGTATGCTGGACAGCTCCATCCAGGAGGGGAGGGGTGTTATGTTCTAACTGTTTAAACTATGTTACATGGTTCCAACCAGGTCCAGCGTTTGAGCGGGAAAAAGCTCAAACGCTATTGGCTGGTCTGTCTGACAGCTCCCTATAAAAGGGCAAGCTGTCAGACTGCTCTTTGCTGGTTGCTGATACAAGAGCTGAAATAAAGAGCTGCTTTGGAAGCCTGTCTCCTGTCATCTCTACCCACTATCTAACAATGTTGCTTTGAATTAATCAGCACCGGGTTTGGATATTTATCTACGAAACACTAGACTTCAAGTATCTTGGTATAATTCTACCAGAATCAATATTCATTACAGAAGGAATAGATTCCCCTGAGGAATTGAGACCAATATTGTGGTTTCTTGGACAGAGTTTGGGCTGAACAGGAATATTTGCAGAGAGGAATAGAACACATCACTAAAATTTTCAACAGAAGGTATATTAAATGAATGGAGTGGTCTGGAAGAAAATGCCTATTTAAGTAAGAATAAATGTTTGGAGAGAAATGCCAAAATATACTTTTTTCTTGGTCTGTCAGACTCAAAGAATTGGGACCATATTAAGTTTCAGTTAAGGTAATTTAACATTAACTGCCCATGCCTATACATAAGAATCTAATCAACTAAAGGTCAGCACTAAATTGCTGCTAGGTAAGAGTTAGGTAATTGCTGCTAGGTAAGAGACAAGGGACGCGGTGGCTCAGTGGCTAAGATGCTGAGCTTGTCGATCAGAAGGTCGGCAGTTCAGCGGTTCGAATCCCTAGCACTGCGTAATGGAGTGAGCTCCTGTTACTTGTCCCAGCTTCTGCCAACCTAGCAGTTCGAAAGCACGTAAAAAATGCAAGTAGAAAAATAAGGACCACTTTGGTGGGAAGGTAACAGCGCTCCGTGCGCCTTCAGCATTTAGTCATGCCGGCCACATGACCACGGAGACGTCTTCAGACAGCGCTGGCTCCTCGGCTTAGAAACGGAGATGAGCACCACCCCCTAGAGTTGGGAACGACTAGCACGCATGTGTGGGGGAATCTTTACCTTTAAGAGTTAACAGAACTCATGAGGGGTTGGACTTAGACCATTTATGGGAACATAATGATTCCAGGCTGATTCCTCTCTTGACTCTACCCTCAGCCTTTATCTGTCCTTCTCCTACATATACACAATTGCAGTGATCACTGGACTTCTCACCAAAGGAATGCAGAAAATCCCCAAAGCCCACAAGGTTACAATTTATATAACCTTTGAAATGACACATAAACAGATCATTTCATAGGTATGAACCATAATGAAAGGAAACATCTGAGCATGTACCAAGTTTTTTCCTAGCCTACCACATAAGCACAAGGGTTCGGAAGAAGTGAGATTCTTAGATAGTAATGACTGGCTGATGTTTTGACTAGCTATGTTTCTTGGCACATTTGGCTGAGAAGAGTTGCTGGTTGAAGGTGAAATACTGTAAGTTCCTTCTATTTATTGTGATACATAGTGGTAATTAGAAATGGAGAAGAACCTTACATATGCCAACATTTGTCTCAACAGTTGGGTTCCTTCTCATCCAAAATGAGAATCTCACAGATTCATAGGCAAATTATTTGAATGTAAATGACTCCAGCATCTGCTCTTTCCTTTAGTTTCTATAGCAATTAAAAAAAAACCTAATAGTTAAAAGACGTGCTTTTTTTTAAAGAAGACAATAAGGTGGAATTTTTTTGCTCTTTGCAAAGAAATTGGATTCAGCAAGGGAACGGTTACTTCCTCCTCCTGTGTTGCCTTTAAAGTTTTTATCTTCCTCCCTTCCCTTGTTTTCTGATAGGCTGGCTGTTAATTCCCTACATCTCTCCCTTCATTCATTCCAGCAACCTGTTTCATAGCAAAATCTATCAAAAAGGGATCCATCTCCCTGCTGTAAATGGATCAGACACTCAGTGAGACAGAAGTAATTAGGTTCTGAGAAAATTATATGCACAGCTAATAAGAAGCCAAGTTAAATGCTATTTTAATTTACCTCCAGCTCACACACATGGGTATACATGTACCAGCCCTTGTTCATTTCAGTTACTCTAACTAAGCTATCAGCAATGAACCTGTTCTCTTATCAATAAATTAGGGACTGAAAAGAGCTATGTTTAATCTCTTTGCTATTATTTTTTTCTCTTGTTCTACAAAGCAGAGGCGTCCAGGAGGTGGGGTTGTGTGAGTGAAAAAAGTCAAGATGATGGTCATTATTTTAATTTTGCAAACAGACTGCCTTGCTGTTAAGCGTTCTTCCTTGCCTTTTCATTCTGGCTGGAACATGCATCTGAGGGCATCGTCCATGAATTTATTAGAAATATAAGTAGATGTTTCTGCCTGTGTGCTACACTTGCACAGAAGTCATTTTTTTTGTTTGTTACTGGTTCACTGTGGGATCCTCAAGAGCAGGGGTGTCAAACTCAAGGCCCGGGGGCTGGATCCGGCCCATGGGGTGCTTAGATCTGGTCCGTGAGGCCGCCCTGGAAACAGAGAAGGACTGGCCCTCGGTGCCTCTGCCAGTGAAAACGGAGCTTGGGAGGGCTGCGTGCGGCCCTCCCAAGCTCCATTTTCACTGGCAGAGGTTGCAGGAGGCTGTCACAGCCGAAATGGAGCTTGGGAGCCCGTTTTCGCTGGCAGAGCTCTTGGGCCACCACAGATGCCCCCAAAATGAGTGATGTTGAGCTTGCCCCACACACCTTGGCCACACACACTGCCCCCCCCCAAGGTCAAATACAACCCTGATGTGGCTCTCAATGAAATCGAGTTTGACACCCCTGCTCAAGAGAGAACAAAAGTGATGGGCTTCTCTTCTGTTACTATGCTATATGTTACTGGTTCCTACTATGATTTGATTGCTTATTTGTACCTGGACTATCATTAAGTGTTGTACCTTATGATTCTTGACGAACTTATCTTTTCTTTTATGTACACTGAGAGCATATGCACCAAGACAAATTCCTTGTGTGTCCAATCACACTTGGCCAATAAAAAATTCTATTCTATTCTATTCTATATTGTTCTGCATGCATGTCCATGCACACGCTAACACGCACAGGTGTTTACAAAAAAAAAACTTTCTGCATTTGTCCTCCAATAGGGATGCGGTAGGCAGAGGCTTAATGATACTGGAACTGCTGGCCAGAAATGGTCTGCATTCCAGCTCACTTCTCAGCTCCTGCCCGCCCAGTAGTTCGAAAGCATGCAATGTTAGAATATTCATGACTGGGAGAGCCAATGGTAAGAAGGTCAGCCAATGAATAGGCATAGCAACTAAGTCAGCCAATGGGAGCTAAACACATCTGAGTCTGTGCAGAGAATCGAAACTGAAGCTAGAAGTCTGGGCGTGTCTCAGTCCACTCTGAACTCTGAAATGAAACTAACTGTTCTTTCCTGCCTGTGTGTTTGCTTGTAACTGCTTGAAGAAGAATCTACATTGGTATTGTATATATATTCTTGTATATAAAGAGGTTTCTTATTTAAATGAGTCCTGCTGCATCAGTCTGCCTGTGTGTGCTTTCTGGATTTAATTTTCTGCAACAAACTCTGACATGCAATATTGTAAGTAGATTTTTCCCACTTTGGTGGGGAAAAACCTAGCTGTATTTCTTTGTGCAGACAGTGGAAGTTGGTGTTGGACCTGGCCAGCGGTGGGTTGCTCCTGGTTCGCCCAGGTTCTAAGAACTGGTAGCTCCGGCAGTGGGAGACTCCACCCACCCGCCCGGGATGCTTCTGCACATGCGCAGAAGTGTCGCGCGCACGCGAACCGGTAGTAAAGGGTTTTAGAACCCATTACTGGACCTGGCCGGACGCGAGGCAATGCAACAGGAGGTGAAGCAAGGTAAGACTGGTGGAGGAGCCTGGAAAAAGCCAGCACCACTAGTCAGCTGGTGTAAACTAGCTGGTGTAAACTAACCCCTTGCAGCACACTAAAGAAAGACACACAAGCACTGAACAGAATGAACTAGCAATTTAGGCTGTCAGAACTGCATTGTGTCTCCCATTTATAGATTTCCCTGAAATTGTATGCCACACACTAAATAAATGCCCTCCAATGGAAATATTTCTTAACTTTCTGCATTTCTCAATATTCAACTTCCTTGAGTATATGCAGCTTCCCCCTGCTGCTTTCTCAAAGCAGGGCAATTTTATATACACGTTTTGATTTATAGCCAGTGTAAATTTAGATTTCTTTAACAAAATGCAGTGTATGAATTAAATGAATAAATAAATGCACTTCAGTTCACAGTTCTTGAGGCAGTAAACATTTGGATATACTCTAGATGCTGGTTGAATCCATGAATTACTTTGCAAATTCATGCCATGGGAGATTCATTCTTGGTGGATCTGTCTGTTTCATTTGAAAAGAAATACATGATAGAGTTCTTCATTGTCCTTAATATTTCTGTCTTTATTCGTATATCCATAATATACTTTATTGTATAATATGGCCTGGTCTGTTTAAGTGGACAGGAAGAATGATTTAGAAAATTTAAAATGTGAATAGAATTTCTTTCTAGGGATCCATCCTTTCATGCAAGATTAGGTCTTGATGTTGGTGGAAGAAATCTCCATCTGGTTCAGTTCCAAGTCGGGAGAAAGGCACTGGAGACAAAATGGAGGCTGGAGGCTGATTGGTAAGAGGGTCCATTTATTGATGAAGCAGAACCACCAAGCATGTGTGATTCTGGGTAGCTAACCACATGGAGTTGAGAGTGGGGGGTATTTATATCTTCTCTGGGCTTTGCACTTGAACTTCCTGTTCCTGTGCAAGAACATGTATTCTATTGGCTGTTGTCAGACTCCCATGGGGCCATGTAGGGGTTATGTAGGGGTCATAGCTGGCTCTATAGGTTGTCTGAGCTAGGTTTGGTTGAAGTTTCTGAGGGTGATGCCATGTCCTTAGGAGATTGTGCAATGTGGTGAGCTCTGCTGCTAGATGGTAGTTAGTTAATCCTATTATGTCCTGAAGGGTCATGTCTTAATCCCTTCACCCTGAAACTGAAGGTCTTTTGTTTTGTAGATAGGCTGGCCCAGTCTTTCTTAATGGGCACAAAATAACTGCTGGGGGCAGGGAGCTGGAGTTCTGAGTTTCTGTCTCCCTTAAGATTTTTTATTTCTCTTTTAAGGGAAATATTTTATCCTATCTTTTTTAAATATTCCTCAAAATATTTCATTCTTCTAGGAAGGGGGTGGAGGTGGCTTCCCACAATGTCCCTGGGAAAGAATCTTATATTAATTTCCAAAGCGCACTTCTGTTTGATGATGCTCTATGAACACATGCATATTAGTAGCATATTTGAACATAAACTAAGAAAATCATCATGGATAATTTATAGATTTCCAGATCGACAGCAAACAGATATTGAGAAAGAAGACATATCCATTTGAGAACATGATGGTGGTGTTTGAATCTTCTTCAGGCAAGCCTGGACTATTATCCCACTTGTACTTTTTTTGTTCTTCCCCTTTCCACTTCTTCCCTCTAGCTTAACAGTAAAAATAATAATTCATGGTTAGCAGCAAAATCTTGTAATAATGTTGCTGAAGATGTACTTCTATTTCAGTCTTAGGTTTCTTATATAATCTAAGTTCAATATTATTTTAAAACAATTCCAAATAACATTCTAAAATAAAATATCCAACTGGGAAAAAGATAGTGCTTTACAGCTTACTAATAAATTAAAAACAACCTTTTCATACTGTTCTTAATCAGATGTTAGATATTGGATTTAGGCCTAGAATGGTACATAATGGTGGATTTAGCAACACATACCAGAGCATACCATGGGTACCAGCCCCTATTTCTATTCAAATCATGTCTCAAGCAGTGGTTAAATTCTACCACCTCGGCCCAACCTTGGCGGAGGCGGTAGGGATGATTGAAAAAGTTCAGCGAACCGAACCGATTTGAAAGCTCACTGACCCTCTGCACATGTGCAGAAGGTTCTGCGCATGTGCAGAAGAGGCGCACGCGAGTGTGCACTCACATATCAGAGCCGGTAGCGAAGGTAAGTGCATTTTACCCCTGGTCTCAAGTATTGTCATCAGTGCTCAAAGCATCAGAGAAAATGGGCTGCAAAAAGGATGGGTTTGGTATCTGCAGTAAACCTCCTTGACCTTTAAAACTTACAGCTCATGAAACTCAACTTATATACCAGACTGAGGCCATTACTCATGTTTTTCAAGTCACAAAGATTTAGAGAAGGCAATAAAATCAACAGTTTAAAGCTCTTACATGGTTTAATGACAACTAAGCTGCTTATTAGGAGAAAAAAACAGGAAGGAGGCAAAAAAAAAAAACAGGAAGGAGGAAAACTGAGTACTTAGAGACTGTTACCACCTCTGGAATGCTTCAAATTAATGGAGAAAATCTAAAGAAGGTGGACATTTTTTCGTATCTGGGATCCCATCTCCAAGGCAACGGCGACATCAATGGTGAGGTGCGAGCAAGGGTGAATGCAGCCTGGATGCATTGGCGAGAACTCACAGATGTGTTATGTGACAGATGAATGCCAACCCGTCTTAAATCTAACATTAACAAGACAACCATCCATCCTGTTGCACTGTATGGCACTGAATGCTGGGCAGCAACAACAGGGACCGAAAGCTATCTCCATGCCATGGAAATGCGAATGCTCCGTTGGATATCAGGCATCTTCCTTCTTGACCACATCACAAATGACACCATTTGACAACATTTTGGTGTGGCACCAATTATAGAAAAGATGAGAGAAGGCTGACTCCGCTGGTATGTACACGTCCAGAGAGCAGCACCTTCCACCGTGGCCAAGACTGCCTACCAACTAGAACAGTGATGGCAAACCTATGGCACGTGTGCCTCAGGTGGCACGCAGAGCCATATCTGAGGGCACGCGAGGCATTGCCCTATGTCAGCTCCAGCGCGCATGTGCGCACTGGCCAGCTGATTTTTGGCCTTCCGGATGGCGAGGGGAGGTTTCCGAACTTCCAGTTGAGCCGTTGGGTCCGTTTTTCACCATCCACAGGCTCCGGAGGCTTTCCTGAAGCCTGGGGAAGGCGAAAACAACCTCCCCCCCCACCCTCCGGAAGGCAGAAAATCATCTGGAATCCGTTTTTCACCATCCACAGGCTCCGGAGGCTTCAGTGAGTCCTGAGCACATGTGCGGGGGGGTTGTGCACAGATGCGTGGGGGGAGGGGATTGCATTATGGGTGTGGGCACGCACACATGCGCTATCTCTCTCTCGCGCATGCCCTTTTGGCACCCGAGCAAAAAAAGGTTTGCCATCACTGAACTAGAAGTCAATGGCCGGTGATTTCATGGGCATCCAAAACAGAAATGGCAAGACACCATCAACAAAGATATGCAAGCGGCAGGCCTGCACCCTGGAGACACAGCTGACCGTGCAAAGTGGCATTCAATGATCCAAAAAGCGGACCCCGCTCCTATGGGAATATGCTAAGAAGAAGAAGAAGAAGAAGAAGAAGAAGAAGAAGAAGAAGAAGAAGAAGAAGACGACGGCAATATGGAAAGTATGAAGAGAAAGATATGCTGTGCATCAACTTAAAACTTTCCTGGCACTTTCATAGTATGCAAATCCAGGGCCTAAAATGAGGTCCTTTCTCTTCCTCACCTCTCATTCTCCAACTTTTTCAGTGGAGCAATCTGGAAAATTGGAGAGAATAATTGTTTGTCATTTGTAATGTGAACCTGATACCTCACTTTCCCATATCAGAGGGAGTCTTTCATGTAAAATGTTGGCTGTACATAGCCTCCAGATTGCTTCTATAATGCTCCTGAAGCATTATCTTTAAATTGTCCCAGCCCATGAACATAAGAGTGCTTTACAAACTTTACAAAATTGTCCTGGATACTCCAATATTTATTTCTCCGAATATGTTTGTTGAGATTCTTATCGAAATATTATCTACTCCAAACCGCATAAGGAAACTCAAGAAATTCCATCAGAAGGTAGTTGGTTAGAAATTTATTCCAGAAGTAAAAGGGACTCCATTCTACTGAGAAATGAGATCACACAAAAGCCCTGCTTTTATAAGGACCTCCTGTTTCTTACTGACTAGTGGTCAACACATAGCAAGTCCTCACACAGTTCCTGTTTCTTCTTTTTTGATTATAATGACGAAAGATAAAATGGTGTCTGCTATAAGCCTCAAATGCTGTAGTTGTTTTTTACAGGGCCGTTACTCCACTCGCTAGAGTAAATTCTAAAGTTCACTACCAGTTCTAGTATAGAAGGAACTTGTAAAGTGTCTACTTCCAGATAGCCAATGAAATCAGGAGCAGAAGTAAAAATCTTTCTACTGTGTGCAGGAGAATTCAGAAATGTAGGATTCTACCTGACTCCAGAGACATATACACTGAGAGAAATTTTGTAATCCAATGCCCAAAACACATCTGTGAGAGCACTAGGGATCCCAAAAGCAGAAGTGAATAGCTGAAAAGGCCTCCTTCCTTTAAGTTAGTTATCTAAATTGATAATCAGAGTGTCCAGGCAGATATATGAAGGGGCAGGGGAAGCCTTATGGTAGTCAGTGATATATATCCCACAAAAATATGGTGATGATCACATCGGCATCCTAGTGAATACACAACTACAATTTGCAAAAAAAAATGGCTTCATAATTCAATTATCTCCAGTTTAATGTATAACTGAAAGGATGTCACTTGCCCACCCCATCCTCAAATATGTTATGTTTTACCATTATGTGGACTAACATCTATTTTTGGGTCTATAAAAAAAAGACAGTTAATTGTTTTGTCTTATTTATTTTTTTTCTTAATCTAAATCTGCCTAGTAGATTAATGGCTATAATGAATCAAAGAATTCCATAGCACCTAACAGTCTCTGCTAAAACATGATTTTATCATGAGCTCTGCAATTCTTTTCCTGAGCAAATCATTTTATGACGGAAAACTCTCTAGAGATTAGCTGGCATCAACACAAAAGCAATTGCTTTTCCTATCAACAAACTTTCATTACCTTTTCTGGGGCGTCTTTTCTTCTGGACAAAGGTGAGTTTCATTTTCATAGCCCTCAGATTTGTGTGTAGTTGATAATATGCCAATTCCTGCTTTTACTTTGTTTCCTGGCCCTTTCAAACAGACATCATATCCGGGACATTTTTCAAAGCCCAGTGTTTGGAGAGTCGGGTTCAAAGCAAAATGCATGATATCTTAGATTGGAAGGTTGAGGTGTTACACAAAGCTCAGGCATTTATTACAAATACTTGTAGATTTATTTAATTGCACTATAACAATAAATAACACTTCAGTTTGGAGAAGTGATTATGTGTGAGTCTGAATAATTTCCTGTTCCTTTCTCACCATTTGACAAATTTCTAGTTTTCAGGAAAGGTGAAAAATGTAATATTTACAGCAATAAAATAAATAAACTGGCATAGGTGGGCAATGGAATGTTGCAAATACATGAGACAGTTGTCAACCCTGAAGTGAACTTGGCTGAAGCCATCTTGGAGGCTTCAGGGTTGCCACACAACGGTGGGAGGGGGGAAATAGTTAGATGGGGTTTTGTAGCCAAAACAATACAGTTTTCCTGTGGGAACCAAGGACATTCTCACAGCTGGCTGGCCAGAGGAGGAGCAAGTAACCAAGCAACCGGCCAGCACCTGGATTGGATAGCGTGACTAGTGACTTGGGGGGGGGAATTTTACTTTTAATCATGTGAAAGCTGTGGGAAATTTCAGAGTCAGCTTTCACCAGTTGTGCCAATATGAAGTATCCAATAAACTGTTCTTTGAGGAACTTGCCTGCCTCGGAGTTCTGTTTTCTATGGATGCATTACTTGGAATGCTGACAACAGTTGAAGGGGAAAAAAGGCCATTGGGAGAATATCTGAAGGTCAGTGACGAAGGTGCACTGAAGCTAGTGTACCATGAAGGCTTGCTGAACACTGGAGACACCAAACTGGCCTACAAGAAAGATCAAATGAGGAATAGAAAACAGACATGACAAGACAAAGTATTACATGGCCAATACATAAAAAAGAGCAGAAAAAGCAGATAACAACAAGAACTGGCAGTTGCTAGGGAAAATTGAAGAAAGAGACTGAGGAGCTAATTCTGGCTGCACAAGACCAAGTCTTAAGAACAAGTGCATGCAAAGACAGCAATAGTAAGAAAATGCCACTTCTGGAAAAAAAAAAGGTGAAGAAACAGTGGACAACCTAACTGGCTGCTGCAAGAACATCACACAGACTGATGACAAACAACACCATGACAAAGTAGCAACAATAGTGCATTGGAAGATCTGCAAGAGGTACCATTTGCCTCCAAGCAAGAATTGGTAGAACCACAAAATAGACAAAATAATAGAAAATGAAGAAGCTAAAATGCTCTGGGAATTCAAACAAGCACTTACCACATAACACCCCAGATAATTGTGTGTGTGTGTGTGTGTGGGGGAGATAGTTCCAATAATGATAGACACCTTGGATGCAATTCCAAAACATCTGGAGCACCACTTGAATACCATCAGCATTGACAAAATCACCACCAATCAATTGCAAAAGGCAATTACATTTACTTACATTCTGCAACCATATCTTTAATATTATTGAACACCAACATCTGCCTTGGAAAGGACTCAATAGATGGACAAAAATGCCAAATTCACTTTAAACATCTGGCTGACAGTCAACCAATCATAAAGATATTGTAATGTTGTCTAGTAAAATATAACTTTTAATTTCAGGTAAATTGCACCAATGCTTGGGAAAATTTACGTCTTTCCTTTCCTTTCCTTTCCTTTCCTTTCCTTTCCTTTCCTTTCCTTTCCTTTCCTTTCCTTTCCTTTCCTTTCCTTTCCTTTCCTTTCCTTTCCTTTCCTTTCCTTTCCTTTCCTTT
>QLTV01004015.1:46135-60654 GCA_003457575.1 Thermophis baileyi | reverse complement strand
TTTATTTTAAAAAGCTTCTTCATTTTGTTGTCTAGAACAATAATAAAGCGGTCTTTAAAAAATAAGTCTGAACATTCTAACATTCTATAGACATTTATAGTTATTGACTTACCTCCTTGCATCCAGTTTCAGCAGTCTGATTTGCACAAGAAAATAAAATACTGCCTCTGCCTCCCAGCAAGTTGCCTCCTTGCAGTTCCTTTCATTTTTTCAATTTCAGTTTTAGCACTTGCCGCCTGCCTGCAGCCTCAATCAGCTGATGTTCGGGAAGCTGATAATCAATTGCTTGTGCTAATCAGGCTCTGTTCTGTTTGCTGCAAGGAGGTAAATTGCTGGGAGGCAGAGGCCAAAGGGTGGGGGTGGCTGGGTGGGGCTACATTCGGTGTATAAGACGCACCCAAGTTTTCACCCTCTTTTGGGGGGTAAAAAGGTGCCTCTTATACTCCGAAAAATACGGTAATTTTCAAGGAAGAGCCATTTCACTCTATAGTCATTTTTCTTTCACTCTGGATAGGATATTTTACACACCTTCATATGGAAACACAAATGGTCATTATCTGATAAACTGGAACGTGTGTTTTGTATTGCACTGTATTGCAAAATAATGTGTGTGTGTGTGTGTGTGTGTGTGTGTGCAGTATTCTACCCAGCAGCAATTTCCATTCTGCTGCTTGCTCTTAAAGCCATAGTAATCTGACTACCACCTTATACCAGAACATTTCTCATCTCCCTCAACTGCCACAGCTGGAATTATCCCAATTATTGCTTTAACTGTTGGCAGATTAAAAAAAGAAGAGAGTCGCATGGCTGGGACTGACAACCTAAAGACGTTTCAGCTCTTTTCCATGAAGCTTCAACAAATGCCCTTTGCTGGTACAGCTTTCCCTTAATGAACGTGGGAAATCTTCTAGCACTATTATTAAAATTGGAGCGGGTTTTTCCTTTCCCTCCCTCCCTTCCTTCCCTTTTAACCCAAATGGATTTTCATTTGAAAGAGAGAGAAAAAAAAAGCCTTGTCCTTAAAATAAAATCGGCATTATGAGCATTTCGCTCTCCTAAATTGGCTGCATTAGCAAATTTGCATCACTATGAATTACGATATGAATTTCAGCTCTTGTAGCATCAGGTCTGCGATTTATGAAGAGGTTGCTTTAACAGCATTGTGATTTTATATACAAGTGTTCGATTTTATAATATCTTTCATCCATAAGCTTATAGTAGCACTTTCTCTCCTCAATTCTCCCATGCAACAGCCCTGTGAGGCAGGCTGGAAAGAGTGAAAGTGGCTGACCCAAAGACACTGTTGTGGCCAAGCCTGGCTCACTTCAAGCAATCAAATCACTCTCAGGATGATATATAATGTTATCAACGTGCATACTATATATACTGGGCACCCAGAAAAGTATTGACAGCTTGTTGGGCAGCTTTGAACAAAAACTGAACTAGCGCTTACATCCCTTTGGGCTGCTACATTGTGAAGGCGAGACAATGAAAAAGGCAGACACAATGTAAATTACAGTATGGCATTGAAATGTGTTTCCTAAAGTCATCTCCGTGACCTTCTTATTATTTATTCTTTCCTACTTTATTATTATTTATTAAATTTGTATGCCGCCCAACTCCCAAGGGACTCTGGGCGGCTGGGTCAACATGTCAGGTATACTATCTCTGAGATATGGCTAGTGAAAATAAACCATTCGGTTTACTAGGCCACTGGTTTTTGATTGATTCTTCTCCCTGTTGTTCTTCAGGGTCACTTCAGCTTGCTGTGATGGTTTCTTAACAATAGTGCTTTCAGAAGTTCACATATATCGGGGCATCTCTTAGGTTTGCAAAGTGACCGCATCCGACACATGTAGGGAGGGGTACCACAGTAACCAATACTCAATAAAGTTTCCATTGCTGAGGATGGAAATCTACATTATACTGGCTTCCTATCTTTGGAAGTGGTTGGTTTGCCACTGCTTTTCTCTAGATCACGGGTGTCAAACTCGCCGCATCACGTTGATGTCACGTGATGTCACGTGATTTTTTTTTTGCCTTCACGGAGTTGGGGTGGGTGTGGCCTGCACGTGATGCATCCGGCCCATGGGCCACCAGTTTGACACCCCTGCTCTAGATATTACTTCTTACTTCCCAATGAACCTTATAGCCTTAAAATTTCCTGGTGGTATACCATCTAAATCCTAACCAGATCCAACCCTCTTTAACTTTCTTAGATCAGGTCTCCTTGGTGCTCTCTGAGCTTGGTTGTTTTCTTGCAGATGTTTCATTACCCAAACTAAGTAACAGCAATGACACTGATGATGTCATCTAGTATGGGTAATGAAATGTCTGCAAGAAAACAACCAAGCTCAGAGACCATCAAAGACTACTCAATTCAACTCTGAGATACAAATATATTGCTTTATTGCTTTCTCAGATCAGTCATGTTTGGTTGGATACTACCACTTAATTTAGTGTTTCGCAACTTGGGCAATTTTTAAGATATAGGGACCTCAAAATGCACTGAGGGAAACACTGACCTAGTTACAGAGGAAGATAAAATTTCCTTTGAGTATGAATCCTGGAGATTTCCTAAACACAACTTGGGAACCATGCAGATGTTTGCCTTTGGCTTTTGGGGATATATTTTTATAACTATACTTAGCCGATAGTTCTGGGATTTTCTGGAGTTATCCCAACTAACCCTGTTTAATTTTTCTAGTTCAGGTCAATGACCTTGGTTACAAGAGGTATGCCATTACTGGGGGATTTGGGCCAGTACGAGACATGAAACTGGGATTTCAGACATTTGGAGCAACTTTCTACTGGGCTATAGAGAAACACTAATAATGGGGTGCAGGAAGCTTAAGATCAATATAATTGTTCACTTGTACAAGTGTAAGACCGAATGTCAGTAGGAAAACCAGCTTCTATTCTTGTACTTGCACTTTCTCCTACAACTCAAGATCCCTGAAAATATCTTTATGCGTTAACAGGTAGTCCTTCAGTTATGACCACAATTGGGACCAGAATTTCCATTGCTAAGCAAGATGGCTGTTAAGTGAGCCGCATCTGATTTTACACCCCTTTTTTTTTTTGCCATGGTTGTTAAGTGGCCTATGTGGTTGTTAAGCAAATCTGGCTTCCCTCACTGACTTTGCTTGTTGGAAACCAGTTGGAATGGCTGCAGATGGAAAACACATGACCCCAGGGATGCTGTAGCCATCTTAAATATGTGCTGATTGCCAAGCATCCAAATTCTGATCACATGACCATGGGGATGCTGCGATAGTTGTAAGTGTGAGGATCTTTGAAAAAAGTCAGTATTTTCAGTGCCATTATAATTTTGAATGGCCACTAAACTGAATAGTTGTAAGTCAAAGACTATATACTGTATATAGCATCAAAATAAGGACAAGAATCCTGATGTAATATTTCTGTTGATGCACTTACAGCTTTCTCCCATATTACATATGTAAAATAACTTTGCTTTGAGCCTCTTGGGTTTGGGTTTTTCACTAAAGGAAAACCATGCTGAGATGAACATTAGACAGAATTTGGTCTGGTTAGGACTGGTCATTCTCCCATCTTATCTAATGTTTGAAAATTTGGAGATGTTTGGAGGTCTTGGTTGGAAGTCCTTTTATAACAAAATATATCTTAGAAAAGGGCCTGAGATTAATGCTGCTTTGCAACACTTCTTGGATCACCATGTGACCGTGCAAAATTTTCAGAGAGTAAGTTAAACTCCTCTCTGACTGTGCATAGACCAGTGAATTTATGTCCAGATGGTGTATTAAAGACCTGCTTATAAATTTTGCAAAGCAGAATCTGCCCTGCAAAAAATGGAAGCAAAACAGATTGGATTTTTATTGATTTTTATATATCTGCTCCCAATTGGGAACCTTGCATTATTAGGTATCCTTTCATGGATGAATCTGAAAATATGTCTAGATCTTTTCTGACCTTTGTATGAAACATGGAAAGATTCTAAAAGAGCCACATTAGCCAATATATACAGTGATGTATTACAGTGTATAGTGCCTTTATCCTTTGTTTCTTTTGGCTATTTAAAAGCAGGCAAACACCTTCATAAAAGTCCAGTGTCCAAGTTGAAATATGAGGAAGTTCTTTAGAGACATAAAATGTGTATCAAAAGACAATTTTTTTTCCAGCATACAAATAAATACTCTCTGATGGATCCTTGGAACTCCATCATTGGAGCTATAAATCATTCTTCGTATTGATTGGGTTGACACATTGTGCCAAGGCTTAGTTTGGTTATCAGTGATCTGTGTCATAAACCACAATTGACTAGCTTTAGTCTAATACTTTAATCCATAAACTACAGATTATAAATGACAATGGCTAGGTTTGAACCATGTGTTTAAATTAAAATCTCATTTGCATCAAGCTCAACTCCTAGTTACTTCATATTAGGAGTACCTCTGGACATTATCTAGTCCAATATTATTCTAACTTGGCCACTTCAAGATTCATGGACCATCTCCCAGAGCTGAGCCAGCATGGTAACTGTGGAACTGAGATACTTTTTACACACCAGCTGTCCAGTCTGTGGCTGTCCTTCCTGTCTCCCAAGGTCATTCAATACATCCTCACAGAAGTGGAACCCAATAACAATTGCTCACAATAAATTGTGCCGTTTTTCTTCAGTGTTGTGCTCCATCTTTTGACTGTACAAAAAAAAAGCAATAGACACATCTTTGTTAATGTTAATTCATTAGCTAGTGTCTCCTTCAAATTTGAAATGTGGTAGTATCACATTTTGTTTTCTTTCATTATTATTTGA
This sequence comes from Thermophis baileyi, assembly GCA_003457575.1. Classification (NCBI taxonomy): domain Eukaryota; kingdom Metazoa; phylum Chordata; class Lepidosauria; order Squamata; family Dipsadidae; genus Thermophis; species Thermophis baileyi. Next base: position 55,859 of record QLTV01004015.1, on the reverse strand, counting down.
ACCCTAATCTAGTGACAGACGTTCTGGTCTCAATTATGATCGTAAGTTGAGGACTATCTGTAAGAAAAAAAATAGAGCAATAAAAACAATGATTTACTTCCAAAAGAGGAAACATTTAAACCACGCTGCCCTCCAAACACCCTTGCAACAGACTTGCCATCCACCCTAACACATCTGTTGCCATGGGGTGAGATATCATCAATACGTGGACAATACCCAATTACACATCTCTGCCCCTGGCAAATTAAGTCACCTTATCCTAGTATCTGGAGGTGGTGAGGGGAACAATGAACCCTGGTAAGACTGAATAACTTTGGGTTTGGGGGCCTACTGGTTCTAGGGTCATCTAGGGATGGGGTTGCACTGCCCAAAACAGACACGTTGTGCAACTTGGGTTTTCTCCTGGACTCACAACTCCTGCTTGAAGAAGTGGTAAGCAGAGCCACAAGCAAGTGGCAATCATAGCTAGGACAACCTTTGCACTGCTTCATGTTGTGTACTATTTGTGCCTGTTCCTAGATCATGGTCACACCCTAGTCATTTCCTGAATAGACTACTGTAATGCTCTCTAAATGGGGTTACCCTTGAAAAGTATCCAAAATCTTCAGCTGGTACAAAATGCAGTGGAATGTGCACCCTAGAATGTTGCAAATTACATCTCTGGTCTGCAAGCTGCATTGGATGCCAGTTTTCTTCCAGATCCAATTCAAGGTACAGGTTTTGACCTTTAAAGCCAGGGGTAGACAATTAATTTTCCCAAGGGGCCACATGAGAAACTGGGACCATTGTGGAGGGCCATCAGTGCCAACACCCCTTCCCTGATGCTGCCAATACCCTGTCCCCCCCACACAAATGGCCCATCCCAAGACCAATGCTGCATCGCTGCCCTGCCCTCCACCAATGCCACCCCACCCCCACTACTAACACCCTAGTCCCATTGCCACCACTCCACACCTATCACTATTGCTGCCCTTTCCCCAACCACTGATGCTACCAATGCTGTGGGCTGGACTGGGACCAGCTGTAGGCCAGATGTGGTCTGCAGGCAATGCCCAAGCCTTGCTTAAAGCCCTTAATGTCACAGGGCTGGGTTATTTGAGGGATCACCTCTTCTCAATTACATCTGTCAGAACCAGCAGAAGAGGTACACTACAGGTCTTGTCTGCTAGGGAGATAAACTTGGTGGGGCCCAGGAGGTGGGCCTTCTCTGCCCTGGCACCTGTCTTCTGGAACATTCTCTCCCCTCTCCCTGAATGTTTCCATCCATTTGAGAGACTTCCACAAGTCTTTTATGCCATTAGCCCTGGGGGCCACAGGGGACTGGCAAGGCACTGAAGGGCCTCCATCTTTGTTGACATCTTCTGCCCTCGGTTATCCTTTAATCATGATTTTTAAAAGAATTCTGGATAATTGTTTTTTATATATTACCGTTTTATAGTTTTACTATACGCCACACACGGTCATTTTTTGTGATATGGGTGGCCGTATATATTCGATGAATAAATCAGTAAATAAATGCCCCCCCCCAAAAAAAATAGAGAAAAGCAATTTTTTGCTTCAATAAACATAGTGATTCAATAAACATATTAGTGAATCGGTCTCCTTTTAAGCTTCTCACTTTGAAAAGACAACACTGCCTCCACATATAATGGACCTTAACCATGAAGTCACCAATCTTAAATGTTTACTTTGTGCCTGACAGAGTGATACTTAGTTGGGTTTACTCAGCTTGTCCCACTAAGAAGACAGGGGCACAAAGATGCTTCCTTCCTCCAGACAATATAATTGGAAATATTTCCATTGAATGGGAAATTGATCCTATCAGTGAGGAAACATTTTGAAAATGAAGAAACTGTATATTTTTCTAAGGGAAGTTATTGATCAGGCAAGTTCATTGATTTTTTTTCTTCAACATATTTATACATATAGGAACATCATCCAGAATTAATTGATTGATTGATTGATTGATTGATTTGTTTGTTTGTTTTGCATTTTTAAAGACTTGGGCTAAATTCAATTTTTGTTTTCTCTGCACTAAACAAAAATGTCTTCTGAGTCACTCAGGAACTTTGGAGCTTTGTTCAAGAATGTATAGTTAAGACTCTATATAGCCCAGCAATTTATATTCTGTTTAAACTCATTCATCCACTGGAAGCATTTTGGAAACTTAAATGTTTGGGATTTACCTAAGCTGTAGTCAAATAAATATTTATCCAAACATGTTTTTGCTGGTGTGACACAAAAACATTCCTTAACTGAACATAGAAAGATGAAAGTTGCAAACTTCCTCAATAACCTCAGTGCATCTTCATTTTTCATATATCTTCTAATTTACAGCTGGACTCCTGGTTACAAGAGTTTTTCACTAAATATAAAATGGTGGTATTAGATCCTGAACTTAATGGCCTTATAGAGATTCAGATTCCCTTTACTACAGTTCTATCTCTCAACTGGAAGTAAGCCAACTATTCTTGTGGAGAAACAAAGAATTGTGGATTCACAGAGGTGGGGGAGGCCTTCAGCCTATCAAGTCCCCGTCCCCTTCCCCCATTCTTAGGGAAGGAATTCAAATTATAGTAGTCAAACAAGATGGTTTTCTAGTTCTAGCTTGACTATATTCATTGTCAGCTGGAGGTGGTTGGTGCAGTAACAGTGAAGGCACCACCACCTCTTCTCTCCAAGCCCCAGTTTTTTAGTTTGTTTTACTCTTTTGTAATTTCAATCAGTTTTTATATTTACAATAGTTTTTATATAGGAATAGAATAGAATAGAATAGAATAGAATAGAATAGAATAGAATAGAAGAGAATAGAATAGAATAAGAGAGATGGAAAGAATGTGGNGGATCTTGGAGGTCTTCTAGTCCAACCCCCTGCTTAGGCAGGAAACCCTACACCACTTCACAACTTCTGGAGGCAAGCTGTTCCACTGATTAATTGTTCTAACTGTCAGGAAATTTCTCCTTAGTTCTAAGTTGCTTCTCTCCTTGATTAGTTCCCACCCATTGCTTCTTGTCCTGCCCTCAGGTGCTTTGGAGAATAGCTTGACTCCCTCTTCTTTGTGGCAACCCCTGAGATATTGGAAGACTGCCATCATGTCTCCCCTAGTCCTTCTTTTCATTAAACTAATATGCTTTATTAGGTTGTAAATGTCTATGGAGATTCTCTGTCATCCAGGTCATGGTTGTCCCAAAGATGCTTTTTTCAAAAGGCAACTCGACTTTGTTTTTCCTTGAAGACGTTTCGCTTCAAATTCGCAACCAAATTCTTCATTTCAGAATTCAGAACTGAAGAAGAACAGAAGAAGCTTCTTGCATGAGAAGCAAAATGTCTTCAAGGAAAAACAAAGTCCAGTTGCCTTTTGAATAAAGCATCTTTGGGATTAGGTTATAAGCCACTTAGATTCATGAGATGGGTGTCATATAAATTGAATAAATAAATAAATTGATGAAGATCCCACCAACTCTCTGTGTAATTGGTTCTGCTGCTGAACCAATCATTATTCTTACTGCTAGGATTTTTTTTCTTAACATTCAACTAGTTTCTCCCTTTCTTTAACTTAACTGTATTCATTATTTAGAATCCTGTATTTCAGAATGATGGGCAAGAGGTCTTGAACTTCTTGTGCATGACCTCCTTTCAGGTATTTATATATTCCTCCCTCTTCTATTCTCCTGCCTAAATATTCCAATTTCAGTCTCTCTCCATAGTACTTCGCTTCTACTGCCCTGCTCATCTAATGGTTCTTCTCCAAATCTTTCTTATCTTATCTGACTTCTTCTTAATGGGTGATACCCAGAACTGGACATAATTATCAAATCAGTCCAGTAATGTCCAGACTGTCTCAGTAATATAAAATAAAAAGAGCTATTAATTGCCATAATTTCTAAATGATATTTCTGAATTAAAAGCAATATACTTTTAAAATAAAAGCATGAGAATCTTTAATTCCCTAATCATTCAAGTCAACTGGTAATAACAAGTTTTGAAAAGAAGGAGAAAAGCAGTCATAGCAGGTAGCATTAGCTATAGTAAGAGGCATGGGTGGGTTCTGGCTTACCTTGCTGCCGGTTTGCTTCCTCATGCGCCACACGGGCGTGCGCGCGCGCATGTGCAGTGCTAAAAACCCAGCTTCTGCGCATGCGCAGAAGCATAAAACAGCTTCTGCGCATGCACAGAAGCAAAAAACAAGATGGCAGCGCCTATGGCGCCGCCAAGAGAGCCGGTTCGGGGTCGTGTCCAGCCGGCCATTGCTGCCGGTTTGGCGAGCGGGGGAAAATTCCCGCTACCGGTTCTATAGAACCGGTCCGAACTGGCAGGAACCCACCTCTGATAAGAGGCTGTGATGGCCTTGCAGTTACGGCCCTGGGCTGTTGACCAGAAGGTAGATAGTTTGAGACCCAAGTGATGGGGTGAGCTATTTTTGTTCTTCATATAAATTGATATAATAATTCCAAAAAAGTCTTCTGTTATCCATATAAGTCTTATTCCCCTCTTGAAGCTTGGTTATCATCTTCTTTTTGGTCTGTTTTTTTAGTTTGTATGCCAACCATCTCCCTAGTTTATTTGCATGTTCAAAAAAGTGTTGTTTTGTATATTTAAGTTTCTTTTCAATATCTGAAACAGTCAACAAAGAAATTTGTTGTTGCAATAATTTCAGTTGATTAAGTAAGATAGGATCTTCTAGTGAATTCTGGAGTTCTCTCTCCTTCAGTTTAATTTCTTGTAGCACATTTTGGATTTTTTTTGTCCATCTTCCTCTTAATTGGCAAAGCAGTCCTGAGCTTCTGCCAAGTCCACTTCTAATCTCATTCTTGGAAATACATGAGAATCACCATTGAGCATGGGCTCCTACAAGGATAAGACCGGAGGCCTCTATCAACTTCTGGGGAGATAGATCATGGTCTTCTGAAGATAGCACACTTATATGCATCAAGAACCATGCCCAAATATTACTGGCAGGAAACTCGCAATAGAATAATCACTTTACGCAGTCATGACCTAACCTCAGCATGAACAATGGCCAGTGACTGTGGGAAGAGAAGCTGAAATTCTTTGAAAACCTTCAGTTTTGCCTATGCTATTATAGTTTTATTTATAAAGATCTGGATAGAACTTGATAGCTTGAGTTCTTTTAAGATACAAAGCAGATTGCAGTATTTCCATTGGACCAAGGGCTCCAGTAGGCTTTGTATATATGCCAGTGGTTCTCAACCTTTCTAATGCCGTGACCCCCCTGCGACCCCCCGCCGCCGCCGCGACCCCCCTGCCGCCGCCGCGACCCCCTCAAAGGGGGCGTGGCACCAGGGCTGAAATGCTCCCGGTTCAGGCTTGCCTGCGGGTCGCCGGACAGCTGATAGCGTCAGAAGCGGGAGACTTCACCCGGATGCCGCCATTTGGGTGCTTTTACCCTCGGCGCATTCGCAAAGCGTTCTGCTGGAGACTTCGCCCACCCACCCGGACGCCGCCATTTGGGTTCTTTTACCCTCTGCGCATGCGCAAAGCATTCTGCGCATGCGCAGAGGATAGAAGAACTCAAATGGCGGCATCCGGGCTACCAGCTGTCCGGTGACCCGCAGCACGGCCGAACCGGGACCTTTTCACCCCTGCAGTGACGGTGGCAGCAAGATGGCGGGCTAACGCGCACGGCGACCCCTGTGAAATGGTCATTCGACCCCCAAAGGGGTCGCGACCCACAGGTTGAGAACCGCTGATATATGCTGAGGGCTGCACTCCAAAAATGGCTAGGACCAAAACTCCAATTTGCTATGTGTATGAGTCAGAGGTGGGTTCCTCCCAGTTCGGACCGGTTTGCCTGAACCGGTAGCGACCCGCTGGTGATGTCACGATCCGGTTCGGTCGGTGCCGGTCCGTGGGCACCGCCATCTTTTTTTTAAAAAAATTGAATTTTTAATTATTATTTTCTTCTGCGCATGTGCAGAAGCCGAGTTTCCGGCACTGCGCATGCATCGCCATCTTGTTTTTGGCTTTTTTTTTTTGAATTTTTTTTTCTTCTGCACATGTGCAGAAGCCAAGTTTCCGGCACTGCGCATGCGTCACCATCTTGTTTTTGGATTTTATTTTTTTTTAATTTTTTTGCGCACGCGCGAAGGAAGCGAACCAGCAGTGAGGTAAGTTAGAACCCACCCCTGATATGAGTGTGAGAGGGTGTGTCAGAATAACAAGAGTTGGAAATGACCTTGAAGGTCTTGTAGTCCAATTCCCTGCTCAAGTAGAAAATCCTATACCATTTCAGACAAATAGTGGTCCAATCTCTTCTTAAAAACCTCCAATGTTGGAGCACCCACAACTTCTGGAGGCAAGGTGTTCCACTGATGAATTTGTGTGTGTGTGTGTGTGTGTGTGTGTGTGTGTGTGTGTGTGTGTGTGTGTGTGTGTCATACTCATTGACAAGTATCTTAAAACTAATGTGATTCTTTCCGAGCATGATTCACATAAAATCCCCTTTAGCAAGACTTATTAAGGGATTACAAGAATTCCAGCAGCTCAACTAGTTCCCATTTAGAACCACTATACTCCTGTGTAGATTTTGTTTCTAATATTTTTTCCTATAAACTAACAAGGAGGTGGGTCACTTCACTAACAATGAAAAAACATGCAGCTAACTGTTTATATGATTCTCCTGAATCTCTTTCTGTTAGAAATCCAAGAGCCGCGGTGGCGCAGTGGTTAGAGTGCTGTACTGCAGGCTACTTCTGCTGACTGCTGACTGCCTGCAATTTGGCAGTTCGAATCTCACCCGCTCAAGGTTGACTCAGCCTTCCATCCTTCCAAGGTGGGTAAAATGAGGACCCAGATTGTTGGGGGCAATATGCTGACTCTCTAAAACCGCTTAGAGAGGGCTGTTAAAGCATTGTGAAGTGGTATATAAGTCTAAGTTCTTTTGCTATTGCTATTATTACATAAGGAATCAAATAGCTTAAGACATCTATTTTGCCCCTTACTCCATTCTCTCAAGCCCCCCCCCCAACTATTTCTGATGTAGATAGATACCCATTTGGAGGAATACTCTTTTCTATGGGGAAAAAAAGCCTGTAAGGCATCATATACATTCCAGCGGTTCTCTACAGTTAATATAATCCAATATAATGTCACTGTGTTATAGGTAGGTATAATTGTGGATCAGGATACATAGGATGAGGAAGATCCAGGATATCCCAAAAGATCTAGGTAAACATGCAAAAAAACTGCCTGAAAGTTGAAGAGATATTATCATATAATGTCAAAGATACTGGGCTGGAAAACAAATTATATCTTTAAGTAGAAGGCAGTTCATAATATTCCTTGAGGTGTGCTCATCTGGACCAGAAATGCCTAGTTAATTCCAATAAAATTATGGAAATCAACTGCCTTGTTGCCTCTTCATCCTGTATCTTATTTGTAGAGAGTAAGGAAGATGACCTTGACAGAACAGGCAAGTTACAAGGCCAAAAGTTAGGGAAAAGTCTCATTGTACAGGCAAATATCTATATATGTAACAGTAGATTTCACCAAGGGTTTTTTTCCTCTCCAATTTGCCTTTTAAAAGTTGGGCTGTCTGTGAACTTTCTGACATTTGTGTTATTTTCATAGCTGTGAAAAGGGTAGAATCCCAATGGTGAAACTGTTATAAGAATAATCAGAAATATCCAAATTTGTTCCCTTTCCAGGAATGAATAATTCTCCCATAATTCTGATCAACATCCCCCTGTTCATCAAAGTCTTTTCTCCTACCCATAGAGTTTGCAAAGTCTTACTTTTTCAAAAGAAAAAAAAATGTGCTGCAGTTGATAGAGACCCAATTAAATCTTCTACAGTGCAGGTCTCACTAACCAGCCAATTCCTATCCATGTATTTTTCAATCATTGTCTTTCTGTCCTTTTCTTAAATGACATCATTTCTAATTTCTGGAGCTAAAAACCCTAAGCTGTGGAAGGTACATCTATCCCATCACTATAAGCTAGCTAATATTTCACTGATCATTAAAAAAGAGGCTGCCATAAATGAAGTTTTTTTTTTTATGACATAACATGGTCAGATGAACTCAGAATTAAGGTTGGGGAGTACGTTTGCCCTTATCCCTGATAACCTTTATGTCAGCCATCCCAACTTGGTCAATTAGAAAAGAAAGACTCTCAACTGCATTCCTAGTGGAAGTACACTTTACTAAAGCCAAGTGGTTACAGCATAGCAAAGCCAAATCTGGTTTTTCGCACCCAAAGCATCTGGTTAATACATCCCTTCTCTCCCTTCTCCCCTTTCCCCCTGGGATATCTCCCCTTGTCCAATTATATTCAAACAAATTGTTTTGGTAACAGTCCCTGGCTTGGTGGGCTGGAAGGTGTTTCATTCCATGGTGTGACCTTGAACCAGCCGGCGGCTCTCATTGGATGGCAAAATGAGTAGTTTTGATTCCCCTTATCCCAAACCCTTGCCTCCCTGCAGCTCCCTACCCCCTATTGCATATGGCAGACTGGCATCTGGCGAAGCGTTGCTGGTGCAGCAGGATGACAGTTCTGACATTTTAAAGCTAAAAAATGAGAGAAGTGATCTCTTTGGTGAATCTGTTAGTCATTAGTGCCAAAAGCAGTTTAAAAGAACAACATTCAGAATTAATAGTGTAGAATAGCAATAGCACTTAGACTTATATACCGCTTTACAGTGCTTTACAGTCCTCTCTAAGTGGTTTACAGTGTTAGCATATTGCCCCCAACAATTTGGGTCCTCACTTTACCCACCTCAGAAGGATGGAAGGCTGAGTCAACCTTGAGCCTGGTGAGATTTGAACTGCCAAATTGTAGGCAGCTGGCAGTCAGCAGAAGCAGCCTGCAGTACTGCACTCTAACCACTGCGCCACCACAGCTCGAATGCCAAAACATAAGCGCTATGGTGGATCTGAACAGAACACAAGAGCTATGAGTGGCTGGGGAATTCTGGGAGTTGAAGTACACACAATTTAAAATTGTCAAGGTTGAGAACAACAGATAAAGCAAACATACAGTACATATCCAGAATGCTCATAACAGAAGGCTAAGATAAGGACATTCTTCCATATTCCTTCCAAATAGTTAGAATTTAAAATGTGCTGCCTTTGAATCCAAAAACAATATGACTAGAAGCCTTTGATTGACCTCTTCTTCTTGAAACTATCTAATCCACTTTAAAAACAATTTAAATGGGTGGCCTTTACCATATCTGATGAGAGCAAATTCTCTGCTTTAAGAGATTTTCTGAAGCAGAAAATCTCTAAGCCAAGAAGGTTATGGATGATATTTCATGATAAATAAGTGCAAAATGCAGGTAAACTGTAGAATCTATTGCTTTTGGAATCTGCTTAGATGACTGTGATTATTAAACAGATTAGTAGCAGAATAAGTGGAATGAATGAGTAAGCAAATAAAAATAATAATTTAAATATACAAATAGAAAACAGAAATAAAATAACAGTAAACATTCCATGGAGTATCCTGTCATCTTAATTTAAACCTACATTGATAGAATAGAATAGAATAGAATAGAATAGAATAGAATAGAATAGAATAGAATAGAATAGAATAGAATAGAATAGAATAGAATAGAATAACAGAGTTGGAAGGGACCTTGGAGGTCTTCTAGTCCAACCCCCTGCCCAGGCAGGAAACCTTACAGCACTTCAGACAAATGGTTATCCAACATCTTCTTAAAAACTTCCAGTGTTGGAGCATTCACAACTTCTGGAGGCAAGCT
>QLTV01004015.1:30809-43238 GCA_003457575.1 Thermophis baileyi | reverse complement strand
AGAAAAATATACTTCTTTACAATTATCTCTCTCTCTCTCTCTCTCTCTCTCTCTCTCTCTATATATATATATATATATATGCAATATATAAAACAGTACAACAAAATACACCAACCCAATTAAAAAGCCATAAGTATTATCTCCCAGTTACACATTAAATACCATTGTATGTTGGCAACCGAAGAGGGAAACATGCTTTCAAATAACCTTGCAGATTGAGGATCAAGTATACAACAAAGGCTCCAGCAGCTGAGGAACATTTCCAGAATTTTATCCTTGGACATGTCCCAAGACACAGAATGTAGATAACAACTAAATTAATGCCAACTCTTCAAGGCTTTAGGAGTGAAATATCTACCACCAGAGGTAATCATGATGTCAGATGCCACTTCGATGCTTTGATGCTATGCTACTATGCTACGCTACTATGCCTCCAGAAGCTATTTTGGTGCCAGTCTGCCATAGACTCTGGGGTTTGAGGGGAGGGGGGCATACATCAGAGGGATAAGAGTTTACCGTTCCACTCCGAGCATTGTCTCAAAGTCAATGGTTTGGAAACTGAGCTCAGCTGCATTCCTCAGAAGACCATTTTAAAAACATTTATTTTGAACTTGATTGGACTTGGAGGGGAACAAGTATGAGAGGCACCTTCGGGAAGGAGAAAGTTATACTGGTATGCAAACTTTCAGTTCTGGCTTTGCATTGCTGTATATCATTTGACGTCTACCTTTATCAACCAAATGGTGTTAAGGATCATTCTTACTCACAAGCTCGAGCTGAGGCAGGGCTGACATTGGAACTGAATGCCACAAACTTGAGAGACTATAATATCTTTTTTCACAAGGTCTTTCTTGTGAATTTTGAATAGCACCCTGGAAAATGATGATCCAAGTTCATAACTCCAATACACTGCATGTATTAGTGTGCATGGAACAAACACTTCTGTGGGATAGCTACCATCTCTACCCCCTAGAGCAGGGGTCTCCAACCTTGGCAACTTTAAGACTTGTGGACTTCAATTCCCAGAATTCCTCAGCCAGCAAAGCTGGGATTCTGGGAGTTGAAGTCCACAAGTCTTAAAGTTGCCAAGGTTGGAGACCCCTGCCCTAGAGGCCACTACTTGTTAATATGATTTTCATGAAAAAGAGCCCAATATGACACTCCTTTCGGAGAACAGGGGAATAAGGTTTGGCTCTGAAACAGGAAGATACCTGAACAAAAATTGGAACGCAGTGGCTCTTCAGATACATTGAGCATTATAGTAGTTTGATTCAAACATCTTCCTGAAGATTTTTAAAGTATCATAGAAGACTTCATTTGCAAAATATGTACTATATTAGTCTTCTCTGGAAGCTGTCATTTCATCCATTCTGCCACTCTGTAAGTTTATCTGGTTTTTCTCAGAGTCCTGCCCCAGTCTCACATCATCAAAACATTACTCCTTCCTCAGAGAACAGTACTAGTGTCACATCATGTCCAAGGCATAATTTTACTAGACACTTATTATATCATACTTATTATCACATCCCCAATTGCTACACAGCTAATCTATCATCCAGCTATCTGCCAAAAGGTTTGTGTTATGTTCATAAGAGACAAATGAATAGCTTAACAGTGGGGTAGAGGGCTAGCAAATTGTCTTCTGGGAAGGTGGGAACTTCATTAATTCCAGGACCTCTCCATTCTCAGAGATAATAGAGAAAGAATCCTGGTGATGGGCAGAAAGAGCAGAAGTTGATTGATCAGATTGGAGTATACTAAGGCCAATCAATGGTCATCTTGGCCAGCAAACATCCCAACTTTTCCATCCCTCCCAAATGAACAGAATACAGCTCTACAAATCTCAGAAAAGCAATAAAACCATCTGAAAAGTAATCTATTTGCATTTAACTTAATATTAGCAATGGTGTGAATTGGCCAACTAAAATGCTCTCAGTCTACGGCAGATGTAAGTCCAAATCATGAAATTCTATGAATAAATGATTTTAAGAACCATAAGTCACACTGAGCTTATTGTAATTTGGATTTGTTGAAGAAATAGAGCTGGAGCGAGAATGCGTAATGCACTCAACATAATTTTTCAAAAATCTTCTAATGGGATAAGAACAATTTGAGAAATTCTGATTAAAGCAGCTTGGTATATTACAAAGTGGCATAATATAGCAGGCTGTTTTTATGGTTTGCTGCACATTAAATCATTGTGACACGATGCAATGATTTACATAATTCCTCCCACATTGGATTTGTTGCACCCAAGTGAGTGAATTGGCTCTGAATGAAATGGATGATTTAATTTTTCTTCTGTCAATAAAGCAATGAGATTTGAATGCTTAGATGGGGTCAAGTTAGTGCAAATTTGCAGCTTGGAAGCAAGAGTGACTGGAATATGCCACAAACTCAACTTCCATTAAATCACAGCTAACTAATTCTCTACCATGCTGGCAAATTTTAGTAACAAAACTTCTAATGCAGGTGGATTTTTGAAATATTAGCTTTATATTTGGAATGGGGGAAGAAGGAAGGAGGGAGTATTGGGAAAAATCTGAGCCCCTTTGAGAAGTTAGAGCTAGACTGATTTAATTTTTGGACTTAATGTTTTAGTGGAGATTTCTTGCACATATACACATATATGCCTTTAAACAATCAGGTACCCAATTAAGGAATGAACATCATTTCTTTCATAAAACAGTGATATACATTGAAAGTAAAAATAAGATGATCATGTAAATAATTTAGTCATTTACATCAAATAATTACAAGGGGAGGAAGGAAGAAAATACATTATAGTAAGCAACTTCATCTATGGTAATAACAAACAAGTTCTGCACTTGTTTGTTATTACTCTAGTCTTTTTTCACTTCCTTGCAAATAGTTTGGTCCATCCACCTCCAAATTGTCTCATAAGCATCTTAGGTGCATAGCTTCCACTCACACAGCTGTAAAATCCACTTTCAGAGAAATGGGAAATATCAAAAGAAAAATGGGGAATAATTGTTATTTCTTGGTTTGTTGTCAGGGGAACTAAGGAATACAATAGAACATTTTCTGCATTTTTTCAATTCTTCCCTTATTTATGGGGATCATTTTTTTTCATATGAAGTTAATACTAATAAGTAGAATGTGGTAAGCATTATGCTGTACACCACTGACCTGTTAGCTCTCTCTCTTTCTTCTCAAGTCTTCTGTCTCATCCTCTTTTTCAGCTTTAATTATGTTTGGTTTTGCTTCTTCTGGAAAATCGGGTCACTGGCTTCTCTTCTCAACCAGAACTAATTAGTGTAGTTCAATTGTTACTTATCTGAGCAACCCAAAACTCCACTAACTTTGTGAAGATACAAATCAGTTCTTCTTTTCCCTCTGAGACATAGCCAAGAGAAGTGTAACCGCCATAAATGTTCCTAAGATGAATAGAAGCTATCATGATTACTGGAAATGATTACTGAATAGGTTGCTGCCACAGTCTATATCAGTATTTCTCCACCTTAGCAACTTGAAGATGCGTGGACTTCAACTCCCAGAATTTCCCAGCCAGGGCTGGCTGGGGAACTGTGGGAATTGAAGTCCATACATCTTCATGTTGCTAAGGTGGAGAAACACTGGTCTACATAATCTAATTTGGACCTCACATTCAACCTCAAATGAATTAAAAGGATTTGAGAAAGCAACCTGATACCAGATCAATCCATTACCAAACTTCCATGACTTCCACCCAAAAGAGAATGGTTTCTAGCCCATTACATCACATGAGTAGGAGAATCAGGAGTAAGTATTTGATTTCACTACATATAAAGGTTGTACTTGATGTACAGCAGTTGCTGGGACTCTTTCATAATGGCTTCATTAACTTTTCTACAATAAATCTGAGCTTTGGTGTCTCTGGAAGCCTATTCTTACAGTTTCTTTGTCTAGCTAATGGAAAGTTTGGACAAGTCAATATTAATGATAATTGTTTGACCTGCCTTCCTGAAAAGAGAGCAATTATAAACAGAATAGGGGCCAGAAATTGGCAGTATTGGAGCCATAAGCAATTCAGAGGCTACAGATTCACAGGTAAATGAAGTGAATCAAGTCCATGCATATTTCCTCTAATAGTCCAGATTTTTAGACCTTCTGTTCCTGCAAACTAATTTAGTTATAGACGTTTGGAATGGACAAATTGCTTCTGACAATTTCTGATAATTATTTGGACAATTTCCAATAGGGAGAAAAAGAAAAAAAACCACCCCATATTCAATATTATCCTCCTCCAATTTCCCCTTAGGGTAGGGAGGATTAAGATAACGCTATTGTTATGGTTATATATACTGGTAAATTTTGATCTCACCACACCGTGATTCTCTGCAATGTGGGTGGACTTGTTAGAATAGTCTGCCATCATGGACCTATGCAATATAGACCATTTCTGAATGTTGTAGGATATCTCCAATGACTGGAATTGATATCTTCTCCAGAGTTTATTCTTATTGAGGAATGATGAATCAAATTGGAGCCTTTATATTGCCAAAAGTATGTGTGTGCTTTGTTTTTGTGTCTTCAAGTTGGCATTGATTTTTGGCAACTACCTGGACAAGTCCCTGCAATTTTGGAAGTGGTTTGCCTTTAGTCTCTTCTTCCTAGGGCTGAGAGAGAATGACTGACCCAAGGTCAAATGGTTGGCTTCATGCCAAAGATGTGACTAAGACTCAAATTTCCAGTTTCTAGCTGGGTGCAGAGGTGGGTTCCTGCCAGTTTGGACCGATTCTTTAGAACCCGTAGCGGGAATTTCCCCCTGCTCGCTGAACCAGCCGCGATGGCCGGCTGGACATGCCCCTGAACCGGCTCTCTTGGCACCACAGGCACTGCCATCTTGTTTTTTGCTTCTGCGCACGCGCAGAAGCTAGATTTTCACACAGCGCGCAACACGTGTGCACCCACGCGGCGCGGGAGGAACAAACCAGCAGCGAGGTAAGTCAGAACCCACCCCTGGCCTGATGCCTTAACCAGCATCACCTGTGTTGAGCTCACTGTATTCTCCAGCAGCTGTTAAAATAAGCTTTCCAAAAGAGTACAAGACCTGGTGAAATCTGCCCTAAGAAATACTGGAACATTTGGATGCTTGCTTTAATGAAATTGCACAGCATTTTGAAAATGAAGAGGCTGTCCTCATAACAATCTGAACACTGCAGCTGTTAGACATTCTATATAGAGTAATTCAGTAAACTGAGATACTACAGAATAATCCAGTACACTGTTTACCTAGGTTTATGGAATCAGTTTTTTTGTATTATTATTTATGAAGCCTGAGATCTTGTCAAGACTCTTGCAGATAGGTGGCTACACACATGCCCTGTTGACTCTTGCCCATCATGCCTTATTATTACACGGGTGTCAAACTCGCTGCATCACGTTGCCGTCACATGACATTTCATGAGGTTTTTCCCATTCGCGGAGCTGGGATGGGCGTGGCCTGCGCGTGACGCATCCGGCCCGTGGACCGCCAGTTTGACACCCCTGCTTTATTAGATCCATCGAAGGAGATTGGGCAGATGTGTTCACTAATTGATTAATGGGCCACTAGGCCAACGGGATGGTTTCTACTGCTTTTAAACAGATGCTGTTATGGTACCGTAAAGAAACAAAAGGGGGAAAAAAAGATTTTTTTTCCATGAACAAGAAAATGTTTGATGGAAGGAAGCCTCTGTGCCCAGCAAAGCATTTTACTGAATATAAGGTAAGTTGTAGAACTCTTGGCTATTTTTTTTTAATTCCCTCATTATGTTATTCCTAGCCAGACAGATGACCCTGGGACCATGGAGATTGTTGAAAACATCTTTTAACTGGCGTCTCTTAAACTTGATGACTTGTGTGTCTCAATAGAACTAGGCCTATTATCTCTGTTGCTTATATGATTGTGCCTCTGTTAGTCTGGTGACAAGCTGCAGCTTTTCTTTTCAGGTAGTTCAGCTTGGGAAAAAGGGTGAACTTGTCTGGAGGCTGTCAGATTCTCTGCATTTTTCTTTTTTGTCCTATCATCTGGAACAACATTCAACAGCACCTGTTGAAATGACAGGTTTCTTTGGACTAAATCAAAGACAGAAGCTGAAATAATTAGTATGATCTCATTGGTGGGCAGCCAAACAGTAGCTGGGGATATGCAGCCTCTTATATGCTCACAGGGGGCATGTAAAACATGGGAGTCTGACTTTGAGGATGCAGAGGGCTTTGTGACTATGCTGTATGCAACCCAATATGCCTGCCTTATCTGGATCAAAGAATGTATTCAGTATTTGTAGTGACTATCTGAAACTAGGGGATATAAATATTTATTTGCATTGAATATTAGGAACATCAAATTTTAATATTGTATTTATCTGGTGCTTCATTGCAATTATTTAAAATCAGCACATCTGCTCCCCAAACTAGGGTTTTTGGCTAAAGGCCAATGAAAATAGCAATAGCAATAGCACTTATATACCGCTTTATAGTGTTTTACAGCCCTCTCTAAGCAGTTTACAGAGTCAGCCTATTTCCCCCAACAATCTGGGTCCTCATTTTACCAACCTCGGAAGGATGGAAGACTGAGTCAACCTTGAGCTGGTGAGAATCAAACTGCTGGCAGTAAGCAGAATTAGCCTGCAATGCTGCATTCTAACCACTGCGCCACCACAGCTCTATAAAATGGCCAGCCAATAGTAGTTGCATGTATCAGCTGTTTCATATAGAAAGGGAATTGCCAGGCCCCCAAAACCAAGAACATATCTTTCGAGTAGATTTCTTTATTGTTCCACACCTATAGACAGAATCTTGCCCAACTAAAGCAAACTATTTCCCACATGAAGCCTATGCTCTTGGAACTATTAGGGAAGGATTATCTTCACTCTCTTTATTTCACACAAACTTTCTGAACTGAGTTCCCTCTTATTCCTCTGGAATACACCTTCCTCCTGGGAATCTACCTTCTTACTACATTCCATCACACACTCTTGCCTGAATGCTAGTTACTTCAAGATTGAATTACTGTGAAGCACTCCATAAAAGATCCCCTCTCCAGAGAGTAGTTCGGAGAGTACAACTAGTGCATAATTCTGCAACTAGGTTGGTCAGTGAAATTCACTCTTACACATCCACTAAATGCCCTGCAGTGGCTGTCAATCAGCTACCAAACTATTTTCAGGAATGTACTGTTAATTTGAAAGACTGAAGCAGCTCAGAAACAACATAACACACCACACCAGTGGCATTATTTCTAAATAAATTTACCTGTTCTTTATCCTCAAGAGAGCCTGCCTTGTAAACAAGCTTATAGATGGCTTCTATTTATTTGTAGGCATTGTCTGTACTGATATTCACCTTGTGAAGCAGACCTGAAAGGAGAGTGGGTGATTTCTCAAGTGATTAAGTACTTTTGTTAAAAAGTGAAAATGTACTGTATTTTTCAGTGTATAAGACGCACTCCCCCCCAAAAAAAAGTGGGTGGAATTATCTGTGCGTCTTATAGAGCGAATGTTGCCGAAGCGCCGCTCACCCACTGGCCCCCACCCTTCGGCCTCTGCCTCCCAGCAATTTGCCTCCTTGCAGCAAACAGCCTGGTCAGCTTCAGCACAGCGTGATTTAGCACAAGCAGCTGATTGGCGGTTGGATCTGCCTCCTGGAATACCGCCTATCAGCTGTTCCAGGCTGCAGGGATCGCCGCCGTCCATCGTCACTGTCGCCACCCATTGCTGCCGCCACCTATTGTCGCATCTGCGCGCCCCATTTTTGGCCTCTATGCATCCTGTTTTTTTCCCGTTCCAGGCAGTGGGGATAGGTGGTGGTGGTGGCGGCAATCCCCACCGCCTGAAACAGGCCAAAAACGGGACATGCAGAGACCAAAAACGGGATGCACAGAGGCCAAAAATGGGGCATGCGGAGGCGGCAACAGGTGATGGCGGCGATGGGCGGTGACAGGTGGTGGCGATCCCCGCAGCCTGGAACAGCTGATAGGCGCTATTCCGGGAAGTTGATCCAACCACCAATCAGCTGCTCGTGCTAAATCAGGCTGTGCTGAAGCTGACCAGGCTGTTTGCTGTTTGCTGCAAGGAGGTCAATTGCTGGAAGGCAGAGGTAGATTGTTTTTCTTGTTTTCCTCCCCAAAAGCTAGGTGCGTGTTATAGTCCGGAGCGTTTTATAATCCGAAAAATACGGTATTTTAGTCACTTAAGACCTGCTTTGGTTTTATCAGTTGTTCTGAACATTTATTTAGTTTTACATTGCTGCTTAATTTTTATACTGTATAATTATATATCTCTACAGTGTGTTCAGAAAATATTCAGACCACCCCCCCTCTTCACTTTTGTTAATTTCGTTATGCTGCAGCCTGATTCTACAGTTGTTGAAATTCATTTTTTTCCTCATTAATCTACACTTGGTACCCCATAATGACAAAGTGAAAACAGAATTTTAGAAGCGTTGTTTGGCAAATCATAATCCATTGGATATTATTGACACTTCAAATCTTCACGGAAATAAAGATATATATCAGAGCATTCCCACTATCTATTGATAAGATTATTTGATAAAAAATAAGGTAATTTATTATTGTAACATTTGGTCTTGACAAGTCTATGTTTGACTTCTGTCAGTTGAAAACTATTCTGAAATGTTTCTGTTTATATCCTATGGCACGTTACAGTCATATGACATAAATCACAATTTTTTTGTCTGCTTTTTCTCAGCTCTTTAGGACACTGGCTCCCAACCTTTTGGGCCCCAGGGACCTGTTCCATGGAGAGACGTTTTTCCATGGACCAGAGGGGGCATGGTTTTGTGTGTTGCCTGCATCCCGTGCAGTGGTGGGTTGCTCCTGGTTCGGACCGGTTCTTAGAACTGGTAGCGATGGTGGGAGGCTCTGCCCACCCACCCGGGACGCTTCTGCGTGCGTGCGCGAACCAGTAGTAAAGGGTTTTAAAACGCACTACTGATTCCATGGATGGGGCTTCACTTGTTTGTATGGCCCAATTTTTGGCATGCCACAGACCAGGTCCAGTCCACGGACCGGAGGTTGGGGACCCCTGCTTTAGGGGACCACCCTCCTACAATGTCTTTTTTCCCCCTCCACTTAGGTATACTGCTTCTGAGTTCCAACATTGCAGAGTATCTTCTCCACCCCTTTGAATGTTGTCACATTTGCCTCATGGGCTTGCTCCTTGAATCTCTGCCTTATGGAGAGGTGCTTTGCATGACAACTCCTTTATAATGCTCATTTGTTTGGCTTAGTAAATTTTCAGTGTCCTGATGACTTAAAGTACATCCATTTATTCTCCATTCCTCTTTTTCTTCAAGCACTGCTACATCTTTGCAGTTGCTCTGACTTTTTTCAAATTGTTTTTAAGGCAGAAAATGGCCACAAACAATGTGGGTCATAACTATCAATTTTGTCTCAAGGCACACAGAGTAGAAATATTTCATGATCCTTCTCTAGCACTCAGGTTAGTTGGATGTGCATTGCTTTGTTAAAGGGAACATTGTTAAGGATAAGGCCATTGAGCCAGTACTCTCCCAAGACATTTACGTGGTCATGTGGACACATAATATCACAGAGCGCTGCTACCTTCCCACCAAAGTGGTACCTATTGATCTACTTGCATTTGCATGCTTTTGAACTGCTAGCTTGGCGGGAACTGAGGTGAGGACAGGAGCTCACTCTGTCATGTGGCACTCAAGTCTTGAACCTGGGCTGCCGGCTTTCCAGTTGATAAGCCCAGTGTCTTAAGTACTGAGCCATCGCACCACCATACTTATTGTATCCCGATCATATAACCATGTATACTTGGCAAGTTTGCTCTCTAGGGACTGGCTGTCTTGTATTTCTTTCACAGCCTCTACTTGATCATCAAGAAAGAATCAGCTACCCATAATAGACAATAAGCAGCTCTTAGGATGCATCCCGTGCAATTGGCAGCTATTCAGCAGAGGATTTTTTTTCACTTCTCTTAGCTGAACAAACAACTTTTTAAATCAATCTCATTTTTTCCTTATGTTTTCTCTTTGTAGAATTCCACTGCAAAAATCCCATTTCTTCTCCTTTTTTATATATATATATATATATATATATATACAGTAGCTTGCTCCATTGGAATTGTGTGGATCTACAGATACCATATGAGCTAGCATGGTTTGAGACATGGGATTTGTAATCCAAAAATATTTAAAGGCATTGGTTTAGAGAAAACTATCCCTGGATACTATTTGGTTCTTGTCACTTGATGCTTTAGAGCTTATTGTTCTAGATCATAGTGAGAATATAATTTTTGTATTCATTTCCCTTGAAACTGGGTGTGTGTGGGGGAATCCACACTGTGGATATCTGGTGATTTTATTGCTGCTTTTTCTGGTGTAATGGTGTCTAGGGGCTGCAAAATTGGCTCTAGAGTTCATGTGTGATTGATAGGCTGCAGCTTACTAAGTCCTGCTTTGGAAATCTACTAGCTGCCCCTGTCAAAGTCAGCAAGCCATTAACTACTTTGAAATAATTTAACAGAAGCTCTTATTATATTATTATTCAGGAGCAAGACAACTATATAAGGTCCAGAGGTGGGTTCCTGCTGGTTTGGACCAGCTCTATAGAACCGGTAGCGGGAATTTACCAACACTCGCCGAACTGGCAGCGATGGCCGGCTGGACACGCCCCTGAACTGGCTCTCTCGGCGGTGCCATAGGCACCGCCATCTTGTTTTTTTTCGAAATTAAGCAGCCATGAGCCGCGCTTTCCTCTAAGCCTCATCCGGAAAATGCTGCGGGCTGCAGAGGAAAACAGCATTCAACCTAGGTGCTTCTCTCTGCACAGCGTTTTCTTTCTCTTTCCTTCTTTGTCTCTTTCTTTCTTTCTTCTCTCTCTCTCTCACACACACACACACACGCACACACGCCCTGCGTCCATCCGCCCAGCTGGGCTTCGCGGGTGCGCTGCTCCTGGGTTCATCAGCCTCCGGACAGATGTCAGATTCCCACCCTCCAGCACCAGTTCAGGGGTTCCTCCCCCCCCAGGGGAGAGAGAGAGAGAGGGAGGGAAAGGCAGGCATCCCAACACAGGCAGTTCTGCCAGAAAAGGCATCTAGGAGGCGAGAGGGAGCCAAGACGCATCCGTTCCTCCTCATTACCTTATCTCCCCCCCGATCCTTTCCCAATTGGTCTGTCCCGCTCGGGCCCTTGAGAGGAGCCTGCCATGTGTGCTTTATACCGAGGATGAGCTTATTTCAGGATGGTGGTGGGGGGAGCACGCGTGGTGACAAAGAGGCGTGATTTAAAGAGACAGGTGAGCTGGGGTGGGGGAAAGAAGCTGCAAAAAAGAGGTGGCAGCAACAGCCCCGGTACACCCCCCTCCTCACCTGGCGCAGCTCCCAGGGCTTCTCCATTGGGAGGCGGGCTAAATTTCACTTAAAGGCTGTTTCGCACGGCTTTTTTAGTTCCACAAACAACTGCAAGAAATGCAACAGGGCTGGGCAAAAGAGCCAGGCGGGGAGGGACCCCCCCCCCCCCGAGGAGAAAGAGAGGGGGGTGGGAGGGAAAGAGAAAGAAACAGAGAAAGAGAGGGAGAAAGAGAGGGAGGGAGGGAAAGAGAGAAAGGGGGGAAGAGAAAGAGAGAGAGAAAGAGAGGGGAGGGAGGGAGGGAAAGAGAAAGAGAGAGAGAAAGAGGGAGGAAGGGGAAAAGAAAGAGTGGGAAAGAGAAAAAGAGAGAGAAAGAGGGGAGGGAGGGAAAGAGAGGGTTGGAAAGAGTGAGAGAGGAGAGAGGGGGGAAGAGAAACAGGGGAAGGGGGAAGAGAAAGAGAAAGGGGGGAGGGAAAGAGGAGGGGAAAGAGAGGGAGGGAGGAAAAGAGAGGAGGGGAGAGAGAGAAAGAGGGGAAGAGAAAGAGAGAGAAAGAGAGGGGAGGAGGGAAAGAAAGAGAGAGAAAGAGGGAGGAAGGGGGAAGAAAGAAAGAGAAAGAGAGAAAGAAAGAGGAAAGGAGAGAGAGAGAAGAGAAAGAAAAAAAGAGGAAGGAAGGGAGAGAGAGAGATAAATTTTTAATTGTTCCATTATTTATCATGTGTTAATATTTTACATTGTCCGTACACCTAGAGTGATTTTACTGCCTTTCTTTTGCCCAGGGCTACCACATATTTTTCAGGCATTTACATGCATTCAATGTTTATAGTCCAGAGCATAAATATGTGTGTGTTTATTTTGTACATCAGGTTGCATAAGTCCAGCTTAATATGCTATTGCTGGTATGTGATGTTTTGTATACATACAGAGAAAGAAGCACTCTTGTGATCTTTGACTTTTAGGCTTGCTGTCAAGCATCAGCCATAATACTAATTACTGTTTTGAACAATATAGCAATAGCAATAGCACTTAGACTTATATACCGCTTTACAGTGCTTTACAGCACTCTCTAAGCGGTTCACAGAGTCAGCATATTGCCCCCAACAATC
>QLTV01004015.1:0-23403 GCA_003457575.1 Thermophis baileyi | reverse complement strand
AAGAAAACAAGACATAACAAAGATAAAGTAACAAAATGTAACATGCGTTACTATAATGGTATACACCTAAGACAAATTCCTTGTGTGTCCAATCACACTTGGCCAATAAAGAATTATTCTATTCTATTCTATTCTATTCTATTCTATTCTATTCTATTCTATTCTATTCTATTCTATTCTATATCTATATCTATATCTATATCTATATCTATCTACACATTCATATACATATATGAACATATACAAATCAGGGGTAGGTTCCTCCCGGTTCGGACCGGTTCTCCCGGATCGGTCGGTGCCGGTCCGTGGGGGCCGCCATCTTTAAAAAAAATTGAATTTTTTTTTATTTTTTTATTTTTGCCCCCTTCTGAGCATGCGCAGAAGCCGACTTCCAGCACTGTGCATGCGGTCGCTATCTTTTTTTTTGGCTTTTTTGGCTTTTTTTGGTGATTTTTTCCTACTGTGCATGCGCGCACGCACAAGGTACGCGCACGCCCACGAGGCACGGGAGGGAGCGAACCGGCAGTGAGGTAAGTAGGAACCCACCCCTGATACAAATACATATACATGTATATATTTCCCGCTGCTATGGGTAGTTGCCCTAAGGCCTTCGGGGAATGAGGGCCCTTTTTGAGGTTGTATTGACATGTGGAAATAATAGACCATAATCTACCATGCTGGTCCAATGCAGTTTACACACACACACACACACACACACACACACACACACACACACACACACACACACACACACACACACACACACACACCTTCTTCTCTATTCCCCATTTGAGCTGGGAAAAACTGAGCTTTCAAAATTCACTATTTAGGAAAGTGGTTGAGTGATTTCAAGAAAAGTTTGAACATTGATTTGTCTGTGATGGTATAAGGCCCTTCTAGCCCTATGATTCTATGATTTTCTTAAATTTATGTACAGGAAGACTAAATCTTTCAGCCTTTTCCTCCAAAACCTGCCCATTAATAGTATGGTCATTGAACAAGCCCTAAAGGAAGAATTCCTATATGAAATCTTTCAATGGAATGTAACAGAAATGTGAAGTGTGGGGGAGACTTCTAATATATCACTGAAAGAAGAAATAGAAGACATTTACTTGGCCACTTTATCTGAAGAACCCATTCTTCACCTGTGACAACTTACATGATTTTTTCCTTCTGTTTGGAAATTATTTCTAAAGCCTTTGTTTCATCAGATTGAATACAAATTGGTGAGAAAAGACAAGAATATTTCTTCGCCCAATGTTATTCCACTGTCAAGTATGTTTGGTTCTTACTAGTGCCTGTATGTGTGCTGAATTTTTTCCCCCTCTTTTCTGGAAAACAACAAAAGAGAACTTTGCTTTTAGATTTATTTATGTCAGCTTGCAATAATTTTCTAGCAAGTTAGATTTCCGAGCATTTCAAAGCATTTCTAGAGCCTTGAGTAATCTTCTATTCCTTCTTTAGGAGATTTTATTCCTCCCTGATTAACACTGTTTATTTGTGATGTTTGGACAGCGCTAGCTTTTTCCAGGCAATATTTTGGCCTTGTAGACATCTCTGAATAAATCTTAATTTCAATTTCTTTCTTTGTTGATTTACTTTCCATTTTCTACCTAGAGAGGCTCAGTCTCCACTGCTCTAAAGATTTCTTCCAATAAATCATTTTGTGTGTGTGCATTTGTTTCAGTTCTAATGGATCCTATGCAAGGCTTCTACTTAAGGGGGAAGTGAGTACTTTTTGATGGCTACGACCCTTAAGAGTTTAGAGGGCTCCTTCCTTCCTTCCTTCCTTCCTTCATTCCATTCCATTCCCCCCCCTCTCTCTCTCTCTCCTAGAAGAGCAAATGGGGGTGGGGAAGAGAAACCTTGCTGAATTCCATTCCTTTTCTGCCCCCAGATTCATCTCTCTCTCTCTTTCTCCCCCTCCCTCCCTCCCTCCCTCCCTCCCTCTCTTTTCTTCCTTATCTTTTTCTCATAGTCTTTTTTCCCATCCCTTTTAAAGAACAGTCTTACCCAAATGGCTACAATCGGTTTTAATCCAGTTTTTTTTTCTCATTGTAGTTAATCAGAGGACTCTGTTTCTCTAGCAAGAGTTGAATATATGCTCCTCTCCCACAATTTTTCTTTGCCATTGGTATTTAAAAGCATACTGCTCCCACCTCAGAAATATCATTTAGTCTTCAAGACAAATAGCCCTTGATAGATATGTACTCCATGTATTTATCCAATCTAAAGTCATCCAAGTCAGTGGCCATCACCATCTCATGGGAAAATGAATTCCAACTATGTGAATTATGCTTCCTTGCATCTGTTTTAAATCTCCTTCCCATCAGCTTCATTGACTGCCAATTGAGCTTTCCCTGTCCAGTGTCTGCCTCCCATACCCTTTCTTCCAAGCCAAAAAGTCCTGAATATTTTAGGTTCCCCCCCCCATAAGGATAGTTTGTGACACCCATCCTGTAGTCCAATAATTTCAGTTGTCCTCTTCTGCTTCTTGCTGTGTCAGTAGGATCTCACTGTTGCTTTCCCCCCTTCCTGGTAGCAATCACAGGATTGCTGTATAATTTATGCCCAGCAATACAAAAATTTCCTGAACAGAAGGAAGATGGAAAAGGCTTTAAAAGGGAAAACAATGGAGGAAAGAAGGAAGATTAGATTATTGTTTCACTGATTTTTAATTGGAAAATTTAATTTTCCCTTCGTGTTTTTCCAGGAGACTTCCAGCAAGTTATGCTCAATGACCTTAGTAGAAATCCTGAATTTCTCTGAGGATTTTTGTGAAGATGGACTAGCAAAGATATTTTCCTCATTTTAGGTTCTCTGTTAGTTTTCCCTTTATCATTTCTACTCCTTACAGTCAAGTTCTGATTTTCTATTCAAGAATTGACTTTTTCTCCCCTCTCCAATATCAACATCATTTTAGACAGAAGGGAAATGGAGTAAAATGTTGATCTATGAATTAATCCTGAAACTTTTAGTCCAATCATATACAGATGTTTCTGAAAGGAAAACTGAAAATAAAGAGCTTAGTCTGAATCCCCATGTCTTTCTATCTTTATGGGAGAAACATTGTGTGTGGGTAGAAAAAGCTTTGTTGCATAATTTACAGAGGGGGCTTCAGCCAATCTCTGGACAACTGTTAGATTCACGTGGGAATGAAGAGGCGAGACGTAGGAACAGTTCAGCACCTTTATTTCTCCTTAGCTGAATGTAATACAAACTGGTGGCAGGCTGCAGGGAAGCCGCTTTTAAGGGCTTCCCTGTAGCCTAGCTGACCACTGACAGCAGTTTAATTCTTCCGCCTCTGTATGCGCCGAGGTGGCGCAGTGGTTAGAGTGCAGCACTGCAGGCTACTTCAGCTGACTGCTAGCTGCAGTTCGGCGGTTCAAATCTCACCGGCTCAAGGTTGACTTAGCCTTCCATCCTTCTGAGGTGGGTAAAATGAGGACCCAGATTGTTGGGGGCAATATGCTAACTCTGTAAACCGCTTAGAGAGGGCTGTAAAGCACTGTAAAGCGGTATATAAGTCTAAGTGCTATTGCTATTGCTATTATCCAATCAGAGGCGGCTATGCAAATTTACTCCGTACGGCAGTACATAACAACAAAAGTAACACAGAATGAAAATAGAATGTTACCTATTTTCCCAGTGATGTGTGTATCATATAAATCTTATCTATCTCACTCCCTTTATTTCAGGGCACATTTCTGTTCCAGCAGATTTATGGATGGCTTTTAAATTGAATTTGTCAAGCCATTTATGATTTTATTTACTTTTGAATATGTTCAAAATGTCTGGAACCAGAAGTGTCTGTTGGATAGAAGGCAAAATGACAAAAGCAGCTTCCTGCAATTGTTCTGTAGACTCTGACCTCCTTTCTGTGATTCATATCCTGGTTATCTCCCATATGAACTGTTGCAATGGGTCCTATATTGAAGAATATGCAGAAGCTGCAGCTGGTGCAGAATGGGCTCTGAAAAGCAGGCTCTGAGGTCCCTCAGGCAATACAGTTAGGATAAAGGAATTAGAAACCCCTCCCAATAGTCCAATGTGGATTCAGCCAATCCACAGGTGTGGAGATGTTATTGTACCAGCTGCTCTGAGAATGTGATAAGGGAACTTTCTCAGGGTCATCCTCTGCCGGCTTTTGAGCGATACAACCCACATGGTCCTCCCTCCCCTTACATTCCCCAAAAGGTGCAAAAATCCCAGGGCGCCTAGGCGCCAAGCTAAAGGTTATAAATCAATACGATACAGGATATAGGATACATAAGGAAGAAAGCAATAAAGTACAGTAAATAATGTAACCAGGATCCCCCCCTTCCCCTGAAGAATGGCAGATTCATGGATCTGACATACTGCCCTCTGTAAAAAAAAAGGAAAATCCACCTGGAAAGAGACAAGGAAAACATATTAGAAAATGGATAATCAAGATGGTTTGTTGGGATATTTCTGGTGGAATTTCCTTAGAAGGGTAGGGGCTTTAACGTGTTTCTTAGCCACCCACTCATTTTGAGATGATGGCAAGTGTTTCCACACTACCAAGTATTGCGTGGACCCATGGTGAGTGTGAGAGTCAAAGATTTCCTTAATCTCAAAATGCTGTTCTCCTTCTACCATAAGGGGGACTGGAGGTGTGGGTATAGGTGGTCTGATTGTGGAGGTGATTTCTGGTTTTAGTACACAAGCAATGCTGGGCTCCCCAAGGGTTACACAGATAACACCTCTGTTACATGGGCTGTATTGGGTGTTGATTTGCTTCTGGGTCTAGTTCAAGGTTTTGGTATCAGGCCAGATTATTTGAGGAATGATCTCATCCCAATTATATCATCCTGTCCCACCCAGTCAGACAAGGAGAATTTAATCAGTTAAAAGATGTTGACAGGAGGGGAGGGTCCAGGAAGAGACTCTTCTCTGCCATTTCCCCTGCCCTCTGGAACACCTTACTCCCAGAAGCGAAGCAAGCTCTAACTCTTCTGGTCTTCAGAAATAATGTTTAGACCTCGCTCTGCCAATTGGCAGGTGGGTCAAAGAGGGATATGCAACCTTGGGATGGTTGGTGTCATAGGGAAGTTCTCTCCACCTTGTTGACTTGTTAACTTTTAATACTATAATCCTATCTTTTGAATTTTGTTTTTAACTTTGTTCTTATTTATACTTTTATATTTTGATTTTTTTTAAGTGTATGTAATCCAGAGACAGGTGAGATGGGCAGTGTAGAAATTGGATGGATGGATGGATGGATGGATGGATGGATGGATGGATGGATGGATGAATATGCAATGTGACATCTGAATGCCCAAATCCACAGCCTGGAGCTGTGTTGTATCATAACAATGCAATGCTGTTTTCATTATTCCCCATACTACTTTCTCTCCCTGGTCGATGCTTCTGGCTAGAACTGTTGGCTTTTTCTTTCTATTCAGATCATAGCAAAGTGTGTGCCTTCATTCACTAACTTCTTTTTCCCATTACTTCCTAGAAGACCATGCACATTTTTGGGAGAAGAGAAGGGACAAAGAAGAAAGAAAGAAAGAAAATCAAATTCTAGCACATTATTTGAAGGGACTAAAGATTAAGACCATTAAAAATAAAAGGAAGGAATAGGAAGTTTGTTTATTTGATCGAGGTTAAAATAGATATGCTGTTATCTCTGGTAACCCTTAATGGACTTGCTGACATCAGGACTGAAATGACAAGCTGTAAGTATTTGTTTATAGATAAGAGCTGACTGAGATATGGGAAGAAGAGATCATTTGTGTATTTTAAGGGAAGCTAATAAGTTACTAAAAATGTTTATACTTGTGATGAAGACAGTAACAATTTCTTTTTATATTTTCCTTTTTCTTTACAATATTCTTTTTTCTTTTCTTTTTAAAATTTGCATTAGTATCTTTGCAACTATAATTATAATCTTTAATAAAATTGCTATCAAAAAGGGCATTCTTTTCCTAACCCATGTTCTATCTAAGCAAATAGTACCAATGTTATCAGCTGGAAGCATCTGTTCTTACATGTTTTGTATTCCTAATTACCAATAATCCTTATAGATGGAGATTTATTGTATGAATTACCAGTTATACAGTACCAGGTACATTACACTGAAGCATCCTCCCATCACCACAGTAACTAATGTTATCCTGTTGTCATATTTAACTGTGTTCTAGAAAAAACAGATTATTGACTGAATTCATGAATTATTTATGTCATAAATAAATGACATAAATAAGGTGGAATGCTAGTACAATGTGCAAAGGAAAGTCTTTAAATCAAGACTTAATTAGTTGGCTCAAAAAGATGGGAAGTTGACATGCAATCCAGCCATCCCTAAATAGACATAAGCTTTACTGTCCCCATTGTTTAACCCTCTCCTGCCCCTGTCATTCACCTGATTTCACCCCATAGCCTTGTTGGAAGGTTTCACAATTTGAGGCATAAGGGAAAGAATATTACCACGAGCACAGTACAACAAAAGAACAAGCCGCTCAGAGTCCCTCGGGAGTTGGGCGGCATAGAAATCTATCAAATAAATAAATAAATTTGAGCCTCTTTCACAGATGGGGCTGGGGATAAGAGGAAGGCAAAGAGTGTGAGAACACATGGGAGGGGGAAGATGGAGGGCAGGAAGAGAGAGGGACAGAGAGGGAGAGAGAGAAAAGTTGTCACGGTTTAGGTGCCCTAAATTTACAGAAAGCAAGCAATAACTTTTGGTATTGCTGTTGAGGAAAATAAATCTCATTACTCATTTTTTTACTTAAACATATCAGCTGAAGTTATATCAGGTTCCTACTGTCTTCTTTTCTAGGCTTATGATGTAAATTTTGTACTCCCTAATAGCCTGGCTTTAAAAGAGATCAACTGGAAGAGGAGAACATTGCTTTCCTTTTATTTGAAGGGTTTAACTGTGTCAGGAAGTCATTTACCTTGGAGGAGATGCATTCAGGAGATCCATTTTCATAGGCTGGAAAAATGTTCCTGGCAGTGACCAGGAATGTGTTGTCTTCTTATTATCACATTTCCCTAATGTGGTGGTTTAAAAGAAATACGTTTTGAGAAGATATATGAATTGGATAAATTTATCTAACAAAGGACGATATCAGAGAAATGGTCACAATTTTGTGGTTATACCTGAGCTTTTCCACTTTCTTGTACCAATAATATAGTCAATTGCATTTCTGTGTACTCCATCTGATCAACCCTGTTTATATAGGTCGTATTTTAGTTGTTGGAAGCCTGGGTTAGCAATGGAGACATCACTTGACTGGCAGAAGCTGATAAACCTCTCCTGTTTCCTTTCTGTTTCAAAGGGCACACTATCCAACAGTGTTTTCCTTCTTAATATTTCCAACCTTGACATTCCAGTCTCCAATCTCAAACAGCACATTTTGCTTTCATGTTCTCTTCATCAGATTGAACTTGACCATTATACTCCTCAACTGCATCTTCTTCTGCATCAGTAGTTGGAGCATAAAGGTGGATAGTCATCATACTAAAGGATGTCCATGAAGTCTAATTGATATTAATTGGCCATTGACTGTATTGTACCAATGTACTGTCTTTGATATATCCTTCCTGATTATGAAGGAACACCATTCCTTTCTTGTTTTCCATGTCCCAAATAACAAACTATGTCCAATTTCAGTCCACTTAAATTATTTGATGCTTAAAATTCAAAGTGTAGTTAATTCATTTCATTTTTTGCCCTGTTGAGGTTTCCTACATTCATGCCTTTATGTCCCATGTTCATTCTATTCTATTCTATTCTATTCTATTCTATTCTATTCTATTCTATTCTATTCTGTTCTGTTCTGTTCTGTTCTGTTCTGTTCTGTTCTGTTCTGTTCTGTTCTGTTCTGTTCTGTTCTGTTCTGTTCTGTTCTGTTCTATTCTATTCTATTCTATTCTTATTCCAATTCTGCATTGCAACCTTGAATTTCCTATATATCAGCATTAGCAACTAGACCGTCTGAAGGCTTTAATCTAGCCACATTATAAACATTAGTATTCCAAAAGATCCTCAGTTGCTCCTCAACTGCACATTAAGTGTCATCATTTGTGGGACCCATGTGGAGAAAGGAACCTGAAAGTACCCCAAAAATATGTAGGTAAATGTATAGGCTCAAGCAGGGGTGGGTTCTACTTACCTTCCCTACTGGTTCGCATCGCATTGGGGAAATGACCCTCTGCGCATGTGCAGAAGCCTCTGCGCATGCGCAGAGGGTTCTTTGCCAGCCGCGGTGACTAGAGAACCAGTTCAGGGGCATGGACAGCCGGCCATCGCTGCCGGTTCGGCGAGCGGGTGCAAATTCCCGCCACCGGTACGGGAGAACCGGTCCAAACCGGCAGCAACCCACCACTGGGCTCAAGTATATATTTTGGGTAGAAATGCATTTTCCTGCCTTCAAGAGAAGGTCTTGAGAAGGTTGACTATTTTCATTTCTCTCCTGGCACTGAATTGTCCATCTGCTGGCTGTGCAGAAGTTCCCTGAACGGAGAATTAGATGTGCACTTCCCAACCTATGCAACCCCATGGGAGGAGTTCTTTTATGATTCATGGCACTCAGAATAATCAATTCTAAAATAATAGCTCTATTTGACATCCACCAAAGCAGTTGGAATTATGTTTAGCATGGAGCTGATCCAGGCCTTTTATAAGAAAGGGCTATTAGCAGCTATTACTATTAAGAGTGGAAAGGTTGTGCAGGAAATATCCTGAAAGGGCAAATGAGACTTAAATTACTGAAATCATTTTTTTTCCCCAAAGTATGGAGGAAAAAGAAGAAAAAAGGCAGTTTTTGTCATATGACCCCATTCTGCTTCCATCTGTGATGAATATAAAACAACCCTAGATGTGTATTCAGAAGATCAGAAATTGGATTGAACTTTGGGCACAATACTGAATTATCAGGCCCACTAGACAGACCAGAAAAGAAGACTTTAGAAAGCCTAAAACTATATTTATTGAGATTGATTATAACAAAAGAATCTGGCACACATGATTGTGCTATCTTCCCCAGCTCCATCCTCTTATATTTCAGTGAATTAGGAAGGTACCTTCCAGAGCTGCTTCAGAATATCATCTGATTTCTCGGGGTTTAGAGCGGAGGTGTCAAACTCGCTGCGTCACATTATCATCATGTGACGTATCACGACTTTTTTCCCCTTTGCTAAACTGGGGGTGGGGGTGGCCAGCGCTTGACGCATCTGGCTTGCGGGCCGCGAGTTTGACATCCCTGGTTTAGAGAACGTTATTTTAACTCAAGGCAGCATACTAATACTCCTGCCTTCTATTTTCCCCACAATAACTTTGCGAGGTGGGATGGGCTGAAAGAACATGGTGAGCCCAAAGTCATCTAGCTGGCTTCCATGCCTAAGGAAGGACTAGAAATCATGGACTCAGTTTCTAGCCCAGTATCTTATCCACTACACCCAACTAGCTCTTGTAGAAAGTTAGCATCCACCCCTCTCCTAGAAGAATGAAATAGGCAGAATATTATATTTCCCTAAAGGGAGAAATATGCTCTTGGAGACAGAAAGCAGCCCCCACCTTTCTTAATAGCCCTCAGCAGATGTCAGCACTTAAGAGATAAAGAGATAGATAGCTCTATTCATAAGCAAATACCTTCACCCAAGATCCAACAAAGGTAGGATTAGCCCTCAGCCACAATAGGAATTGCCCAATGCTCCTTCATTGCATCAGCCCAAACTTCAACCAAACTTAGCTCAGACAAACACCTAGGATTTGTACATGGCACCATGGGAGTCTGACAACAGCCAATAGAATACATGTTCTTGCACAGGAACAGGAAGTTCAAGTGCAAAGCCCAAGAGAAGGTATAAATCCCCCCCCCCAATCTCACCTCCCTGTGGTCAGCTACCCAGAACCACCCATGTGGTTCTGCTTGATCATTAAACCATTTTTCCAATCAGCCTCCATGTTTCCAGTGTCTTTCTCCCACCTTGGAACTGAACCAGCAAAAGTTAAAACATCAGCCAGCTAGAAGCAGACCAAGATGTGATCCAAAGTAACTTAGAATTATATTTAGTATAACTCTTCGACTAAAAGAGCATAGCCTTTAGCATCATTAGAGCACTCCAGTCTTTGCCCCATGGCAAGATACTGTTTCTACAGAGGAGATTATTATTATGGGTTGTTGCACAATCAGCCAGGTGTTTAGACTGGATTTGACATTTTAGAATAGAATAACAGAGTTGGAAGGGACCTTGTAGGTCTTCTAGTCCAACCCCCTGCTTAGGAAGAAAACCCTACACCACTTCAGACAAATGGTTATGTAATCTCTTCTTAAAAACTTCCAGTGTTGGAGTATTTACAACTTCTGGAGGCAAGTTGTTCCACTGATTAATTGTTCTGTCAGGAAATTTCTCCTTAGTTCTAAGTTGCTTCCACCCATTGCTTCTTGTTCTGCCCTCAGGTGCTTTGGAGAATAGTTTGACTCCCTCTTCTTTGTGGCAACCCCTGAGATATCAGAACACTGCTATCATGTCACCCCTAGTCCTTCTTTTCATAAGACTAGTATATCTCTTTGGCAAGCTTCCATCCATTACTTCTTGTCCTACCCTCTTGTGTCCTAGAGAGTAAATCAATCTCCTCTTCTTTGTGATAGTTCCTCAAGTACTGGAAGACAATTACCATGTCCCTTCTAATCCTTCTCTTTGATAGGCTAGACATACCTACCAGTAGGTCCCTCAACCATTCATCATGCAATTTAGCCTCCAGACCCTTTATCATCTTCCCTGCACACTTTGCAGGGTCTCAACATCTATTTTTGTATACTGGTGACCAGAACCGAATGCAGTATACCAAGTGTGGTCTCACCGGTGTGGTATAAAGCGGTGCTATCACTTTTTGTTGTCTTGGCTATTGCTATTGCTATATGCAACCTAGGACTGCATTGGCTTTTTTGGCAGCTGCTGCACACTGCTGGTTCATATTTAAATGGTTGTCCACTAGGACTCCAAGATCCCTCTCACAGTCACCACTATTGAGCAAGGTACCACATATACTGAACCTGTGAATTTTGTTTTTCTTGCCTAAATGTAGAACCTTACTTTTTTCACCATTGAATTTCATTTTGTTAGATAGCGCCCAATGTTCAAGTCTGTCAATATCCTTCTGTATCTTAAGCCTATCTTCTGGAGTGTTGGCTATTCCTGCTTTTGATCCACCTATGGAGTTCTTCCCACTCATTATTGTTATGTGTGACAATAATTTGAATCCTAACCAGGGACCTAGATCAGGGGTGTTAAACTTATGGCCCATGGGCTGGATACGCCACGTACTGGCCATGCCCACCCCAGTTTAACAAAGGGGAAAAAAGTCATGATACATCATGTGACAATGACATGACGACATGAGTTTGACACCCCTGACCTAGATGGTAGATAGATGGTACAGAGATAGATGGACCGACAGACGGATAGTTTTCTCATGTAATTTCCATTGGGTATTAGTATCTAATGGACAAACACCTCAGGTAATTTTTTGTTTACAATAAGAAGAAAGAAAAATAAATATTGTTGGATGTTGGATAGAAAATTTATGTGGAACAAAATTCTGTTACTGTTATTTGTGGAAAGAAAATTTAATTTCTTATAGAAAAATCCCCTTGTCAATTTTTTCTTGTGCATTATGAGGATTTTTCCAGGCACATCACCTAAGATGAGAGAAAGAAGAAACATGTTTTAAATGTTGCACAATTAGCAACTAACCTAGCCGCTATATTGCAGATGGATATGCAAAACTTTATAGTCATGAAGAAAAAGGTATATAGCTTTTGTGGGAAGGAGGAGGAGAAAGAAAGAGAGAAAACTCCCACAACCTCAGCCTACTCAATAGCCATGTTGGCTAGAAATTCCAAGTGCTTAGTTCAACATACCTAGAGAGAGGGAAAGTTTGCATAAACTCAAATCAGTTGGTTAACCAATATCTTAATGCAAGACAGCTCTAGATGACTATCACACTAAGCTGACTTGAGCTGAATTTGGGAGCCCTCCAGTTTTCAGTGGCCTGGCTCCAGGGTTTGAGGCTTTGTATGTTTCCCACAAGGAACCTGAGGAAAAAAGTGAAACCTTCTCTGGCTAATCTCAAAAGTACCCTCTCTTTGTAAATGGATAGCATCCTATGAAGCTCAAAGCCAATAAAAGCACAATGAATTTGCAAATCTGCACACTTGGTTAGCATAGATTTGCAGGTTGGAGATGAGCCAATGCAACCTTAGCACGATGTCACTTAAGAAAGCAAACTGCCTTGTAAAAGACATTTTCCATAATTCCTAGCAAATCACACATTCCATTGGGGCCTCTGAGAACCAGTTGTTTCTGCTATGAATGGCCACTTAATGAGCCTGAATCACTTCAATCTGGGAGAGGAAACTCCCAAGAGAAAGATGTACTTCAACATCTATCTCCCGCGGTCATTATAATGCCATTGACATTTAAGCTGGTTCTTGACCAAAAAAAAAAAAAACCCACTTGTTTCTTTAGTTTGCTAAAAGAGGAGAATTAATATTCTTTATCCACCACATCAAGAAAGTTAAAAATTGGTGCTGATTTAATTGGCTTCATCTGACATGAAGGGGAGGTAAGGCTTTATAGGAAATAAAAATTAGATGGTTATTTTGCACCATGATTAATGAGATTTGGGGGACCTGCTGTAGTTATCATTGGCATCTCAGACATGGAAATTACTATCTCCTGCCTCTCATTTAATCTGCCAATATTAGGAACTCTGGAGCTTGTATATTGGTAGCTGAAAAGCTCAGCACATATGTTAAGACAGACATGGCCAGCAAAGCTTCTGACTTAATGATATTAACCATGAAGTTTCCTAATTTGATGCTAAGCCTGCAGATCTCTCATTTCAGAGAATGACTGGTAGGAAAATGAGCAGAACAACAGAACAGAACAGAACAGAACAGAACAGAACAGAACAGAACAGAACAGAACAGAACAGAACAACAGAACAGAACAGAACAGAACAACAGAACAGAACAGAACAGAATTCTTTATTGGCCAAGTGTGTTTGAACACACAAGGAATTTGTCTCTGGTACATAAGCTCTCAGTATACATACAAACAACAAAGTGATAGGTCATAGATCATAAATCATAGTTACAATAATTAATCATAAGATACAAAGAACAAGTGATAAATCATAAGATACCAATAGGAGAAGGTAATAGGAAAGATGAGAAGATAAGAAAAGAGAAGATGAGAAAGATGAGAAGGATCATAGCCAGGGGTGGGTTCTAACTTACCTCGCTGCCGGTTCGCTTCCTCCCGTGCCGCGTGGGCATGCCTCGTGGGTGCGTGTGCACTTTGCGCGCATGTGCACATGTGCAGTACAAAAAAAATTCAAAAAGAAAAGAAAAGCTGAAAACAAGATGGTGACGCATGCGCAGTGCCAGAAACTTGGCTTCTGCGCATGCGCAGAAGAAAAAATAAATAAAAAATAAAATAAAAAAAGATGGCGGTGCCCACGGACCGGCACCGACCGAACCGGATCCGTGACATCATCATGACATCACCAGCGGGTCGCTACCGGTTCAGGCGAACCGGTCCAAACCGGGAGGAACCCACCTCTGATCATAGCAATACAGCCTACTACATGGGTAAATATCTTTAGGTCTAAGACAGTGCTGTGGGAATTAGGTGTTCAGAAGAGTGATGGCACGGGGGGGGGAACTATCTTTGTGTCTAATTGTTTTGGCATGCAATGCCCTATAGCGGCATCCTGAGGGAAGAAGTTTATGTCCAGGATGTGAGGGGATGTGAGAACTGTAAGAGGGATTTTGATAGAAAAGGAAAGAGGGGAGAAGAAAGAAGGGAGACTGTTAGTGAATTGCTTGCAATGTTTCTCCTTGAAAAATGTCCTAGCATTGGAAAAAATATTATTTCTGTCAATATTCCCCACCATTTGTTTTGCAAGTTATAAACTTTGCAACAGAAGGACCAGTAGGGATTGGCCAACCAAGCCAGAGAGCTGGGGGGGGTTTTGTTTTTGTTTTTTTACCAATTTTCACCTTATTGCTATCTTTATGAGTTAAAGAAAAATGCTGTGTCATTCAATCCATCTATCATCTGATCCAAATAAAGCACACAGCTAGCTTATTCTTTTTCTATGACAATCATAGGGAAGAAATGAGAGCAGTTTAGGAAGGGGCAGCTAGACTTTGCCTGTAAGTGATTGTTTGTACCTGTCAGAAATATGTTTTTGCTTATTATATGAAATATGACAGCTGGCAGAAATCCTGCATCTTGAGATTCAAATGACACATTTTCCCTTTCAAATGCTAAACCTACTAAATTAATCTATTTGTCATTATTTCCATTATTTCACTGCCAACTGGATTTGTACGCTAATCAATGAGACTGGGGTTTGGGACCTTTCTAGACCATGGTCTGTGACTAAAATTCATTCCTCATATATTATAATCTCTAAAGTGGACTGTTTTTACTTTTTGAATGTGACAGCAAAGGGAATACAAGGTCAACCAATCCCTATTGGAAATCCTATCCAGAATTTCTCAACCTTAGCAACTTTAAGATGTGTAGACTTCAATTCCCAGAATTTCCCAGTCAGCAAATTATTCTGATTTTAATGCTAATTTTATTGATTCTATTGTACACCACCCAGAGCCCTTCTCTGAGGCAGATGGGTGGTTAAGAAATATAAATAAATAAAAAATCAAGGGTGTGGACTCATATTAACCAATACTGAAGCAACATTATTGTTCAACCTGATATTTCTGTTCCTTATTCTCCATATTTCCAAATCTCAACTTCATAAGTTACTTTCCTGGTTTCTTATTATCTGCTTATGATGCTTGTAATGGGTTGAGTCTTTTTGTTCCAAACCTCCACCATATATTTTAGTTTCTTGATATTCCTAAATCTTTCTCCATCCAAGTATCCATAAAAGAACGTTCATAAGGAAAAGGGACACCAACTATTCTAATCACGGTCTTTCTCCTTGCTGAACAAAATATGAAATCTGTTTCTTTTTTGTTTGTTTGTTTGTTTGTTTGTTTTTTGTTTGACACTATGATAATAAATCTCCAATTGCCAGGATCTTCCACTACGTAGTACTCAAGAGATTAGTTTTAAATGAGTAGTTTAATCCAACACCCCCTTCCCCCAAATGTTTTGATGCTAATTAAATCAAACCATGGCATTTTTAGAAACGTGCCAATATCCATAGGCACACTCACAAGGGAAGAAGAAAACAATAACACGCTACCCTTCCTGAATATCCTCATCAGCAGAGAAAAAGACAAGAAATTGGAAATGCAACTCTATTGAAAAACAACCCACATTAACCGTGCTACATTACCGAAGTAACAACCTATCCTCCTACAAGAGGATCTGTGTAAGAGCATCATTCAGATAAATACAAATGCACTGCAGCAACCCAGAACAAGAGAAAAAGGAAGCAGATTGCCTATATATCATCCTCCAACAAAGATGGATACACACACAACTTTATCAAAAAGTGCCTGACCACTCCACCCATTACAAGCTATGAAAAGGATAACCATACTGTATATCAAGAAATCTCAGAAACTACCAAGAGACTTTTACAATCACACTGTATCACACAAACCAACTAAAGTCCTTCAAAACATTTTAAGTAAACCAAAAGACTCAGTAACCCCCGCCAAAAAAGTCATGTACAATATAAGGGCAAGACTGCAACATCCACTGTGTAGCACACACAGTCTAGCATCCGTGAACACCAACTAGCTGTCAGAAGACATGAAAAAAAAATCCTTAATTTTACAACACATGGACAGTCGAGTACTGAAACTGTTAGCATCTTAGACTAAACCAAATCCAAAAATGCTAGGGAATTCCTGTAAGCTTAGCATTTAGACAAATCAGCCATCAACAGGTGCATAGAGATAAATAGCAATAGCAGATTTATATACCACTTCACAGTGCTTTACTGCCCTCTCTAAGTGGTTTACAGAATCAAAATATTTCCCCCAACAATCTGTCTTCATTTTACTGACCTCAGAAGGATGGAAGCCTGAGTCAATCTTAAGCTGGTCAGGATCAAATTCCTGGCTGTGGGCAGAGATAGCCTACAATACTGCATTCCAACCACTGTACCCACCACGGTTCTAAAACCACATTTACACACCATTCAGAGGAGATAATTAAAAGCTACGAAGGAAATGAAAAAACCAGAACAACTCACCTGCAATCAACACCCAGATAAGTAGAGTTTAATACCAGGATGAATACAAGACAAACAATCAAGTGGAAAACAATTCCCTAATAAAAGGACTACCAAGGAGGAAGTCCAGCCACACCAACACTGGTGAGGCAAGCTATAAACAGGGAGCAAATCACACACTCACTCACACTGGTGATATTATCTAGTTGTTTAATGAAGCATTTGCAAACAAACAAGCAAGCTCAGAGAGTACTAAGAACTCCACATAATGTATACAAATCATGCCTCGCCGGTGGCCGAAGGGATTTGCTGAATCTTCAGTTTCAACTTTGTCGCCTCACACCTCTATCTGCAACTGATGCTACATTTTAGTCTTCTCCTGTATTTGTGATTCATTCACCATAATGGTGATCCGAGTGCCACTTTGGAAACTAAAAGCTTAAGTTGTAAGCCAGAAACACTTTCTAATGAATTTGGCATCCTAAATCAATAAGCCTCAATCATAGGGTAAAAGTGTGGAAAATTCTCCTCATCTCCAACACATAGTTGCCAGTTATCATCATTGCAGCTGTCAGAAAACAGCACCAGAAGATAATAGATCACTTGTCAGACAGAGACTCCCATTCGCCTCACCAGGTTCCCATTTTTCCCCATTATGTGAACTATCGTTTTTCTAGTATGTCTCCAAGTTGTATTCGGCCTCTGATTTATTCTCTGTTCATTTTGTAAAAAATGATTATGTGTCTCTTACCTGTGATTTATAACCATAAATCATCTTTGCCCTGAAAACAGTTGCACGGTATCTACTTCTCTCAACATTTATAAATCTGAAATGTTATTGTGCCTCTTGGCAGGTGAAGAACAAGTTGCCAGACCTGTGCTGAGAATGCACTCAAACTCTGCTTAGGGAAAGAGTGAAGGCATGTGTCCTCCCTCTGGATACCTTGTTCTTTGCAAAAGAGGAGGTTAATGGTATTCATTGACGGAAGACCTATTCAACAGGAAATGCCAATCAGAATGTGCTAGATCTGAGTTTTCCTACATTTAGCATTGGGTGAGTATAAATGGATTACCCTCTTAGCTGCACAATTAACATTAGTTAGTCATTACAAATAGTTAAAGGGTCTTGTGGTGACGTAGTGTGTGCCAAATCTGGTGAGCTATAATTCTATGGACGATTTTTTGCTAGATTCTTCAGGCAGAAGAAGAGAATATTTCTCTTGAAGTGGGGTCCTTTGGTGCTCTTTGAACTTGGTTGTTTTCTTGCAGGTGTTTCCTTATGTGACTAGGTAACATCATTGGTGCTAGAAGGGAATAAGGTTTGTTTTGTTCTCTGACAAAGCTCTTCAGATATAGCAGATCATGAAAATGTTCCATGAAAATTTGGGGCAGAATAATTTTGTTAGTCTTTTACAGGGCGGTGGTGGTCTACCCCAGTACTGATCATGTGGCAGAATTCTTCCTTAATCTACCTGTATAACTTACTATCACCAAGTGACAAGTAGATGTCAACTACCACAGGATCTTCCCTAAATGTGAAACAACTTGCACAGAAAGTTATGTAATTTTTGTCTTAAGGGATACAAAATTAGGAAGAATTGCAAAACTACAGAAGGGGGTTAGAAATTTCCACAAAGCTGCTACTTTAGCTTACTTTGCACAAATCTATCCAGTGGCAAAATAACATCAAGGGATAAGGGCAAGAATTTGGAGTTTTTTAAAGGAGAAATTGAAACACAATTGCTTGGTATTTAGGTTGCCTGCTCATGTTTAAGAGATGTTTTAGAACATCTGGAGAGTTAGAAAATAACAGCAAATTAAAATGCTGGTGGTATATGAGAAGAATTAAACAATAAAAAGGATGAAATACATATATTTATAGGATTGACTGGCATCAGTTCAATAGTTATATTTCAGGGAAAGAGTTTGGAGCTATACTGTAGCAAAGAGAGGTACTTGTATCAATCATATGATTTGATAATATACAAAAACCATTTCATGTCAAACATCAACATTTGGGATTTTATTTGCTTCATTTTAATCAAGTACACTATGACATGGTTCATTTCAGGTTCCTTATCTGTGTGCTGAAAATGTATGTTCAAATTTTATTTTCTACCTTCTCAGTTCAGCTTTGAGTGCTAAAACCAAATAAAAAATAGGCATCTTGAACCAGCAAGTCATATTGTTCAGTCTTGTCACATTAATTCTGCTATTGAGATTCTCTCGCTGACATCCTTCCATAATCAGGTCCCAATGTCTCAGTTTTTCCCCCCAGTCTTAGGTTTATTCTGTCTTCTTTCAGCATCAGTGTACAATTTGATAGTC
Organism: Thermophis baileyi; assembly: GCA_003457575.1. Taxonomy (NCBI): domain Eukaryota; kingdom Metazoa; phylum Chordata; class Lepidosauria; order Squamata; family Dipsadidae; genus Thermophis; species Thermophis baileyi. The sequence continues at coordinate 4,877 of QLTV01004015.1, read as the reverse complement.
TGCATGCAAAAAGGCATTATATATTATAATAATAGCAACAAAAATAAATTATAAGGCTATTAGAGAACAAATTATATGTTTAAAAGAAAAAAAACATAAACTATACAGTTTAAAAATAATTAAAATATGATAAAAGAAAGAATGGTACAAAGACGTAAACAAAATGAAGAGAACCAGAAACCAGAAAATGGGGGGGGGGGATAGGCATAGGAAACAAAACCATAAAAAACTACAGTCCCTTCTCTCAAAGAAAGCAAATATGAAACTATTCAACTTTCAAACTATGAAACTATTCAGTTTCTAACTCTTAACATTATATTAATGGTAATTATTTGACAAAGTGCTATCAGATACTGTAAGTTTCTACTGTTAGTGATCATTTAAATAGTACTTTTTCCATGATGATCCTCCCACATCTGTTCCTCAGATTCCCCAGTGTCGAACCAGAGGTAGGTTCTTCACAGTTTGGACTGGTTCGCCCGAACCGGTAGCGACCCGCTGGTGACATCACGATGATGTCACAGAGCCGGTTCGGTCGGTGCCGGTCTGTGGACGCCGCCATCTTTTTTTTTGAATTTTTTTTGAATTTTTGGGGGGGAATTTTGGGGGGGGGATTTTTCAGGTTTGTTTTTCTTCTGCGCATACGCAGAAGGCGAGTTTCCGGCACTGTGCATGCATCGCCATCTTTTTTCGGCTTTTTTGGGGGGGGAATTTTTTAAAAAAAATTTTGCACTGCGCATGCGGCCACGCAGCGCGGTAGGAAGCGAACCGGCAGCGAGGTAAGTTAGCACCCATGTGTTGAACCCATTGCTTCTGTCACTAACTCCATTTACCTTGCCTTTGTCTATCCTCTTCTTCTTTTTCTTTCTACCTTTCCTAGCATTTGGGGCTCCTCCAGAGAATAGGTTTTTGCATAATGACAATTTGACCTGGTCGTTTGTTTCTCAGGTGAGAACTCTGGATTGATTTATCCAATGATATGTTTGATTGTTTTCTTGGATATCCATGGTATTCTCAGAAATCTTGTCCAACATCAAAGTGTCAATACTTGTCCTTTCCTGTTTCTTCAACCTTTGCTGGTTGTACAGAGAAGTTGCCTAGTAAAGAAGTTCCTTTTGAAGTCTGTCTCCTGTCATTATTCCCACAACTCAACAGTGGCGACGAGGGCTTGGGAGCTAGAGAATGAAGATGATCGGATTTAGGCATTGCAACCAACCAGGCAGATTGTGGAACACTCTGCTGACATCTCGCCGAGCATGTCTGCCTTCCACCCACCAGCGCCTTTCAACCTGGTGAAAGAGAAATGGGAGTCGTATATGCGGAGGTTTGAATGCTTCCTAGAAGCTAATGATCTGTTGGGTCTGGCAGATAACAGAAAAAGAGCACTTTTCTTGAGTCACTGCAGCCACGATGTGTTTGACACAGCGGATGCCCTGTCAGACCCAACCCCAGTACAGTCCATTCCGTGGCAGGTCCTGCAAGCGACCTTGAAGACCCACTACGCTCCCACTCCTTCCAAAGTTGTCCAGCGCTACGAATTTCGGCAGCGGATGCAGCAGGAGGGCGAGACGATTAACCAGTATTTCACTGCCCTCCATAAAGCCGTGGGTCACTGTGAATTCAATGACCTAAATGACATTTTCCTTGATCAGCTCATATGCGGCATCCAGGACATCTGCCTACAGCGCCAGCTGCTTGCGAAGACCAATCTGACTCTGGCCGTCGCGCTGGATGAAGCCAGGGCGGCTGAATAATCCACTAAAGCCACTGAATCGCTTCACAAATTTGCGGCTTCTAAACCCGATGTCAAACCACTGGCCTCGGTGCACAAGGGCACCTACAAGGACTCAGCGAGCAGTGATGAAGACGTCTGCCACATGGACCGAAGGCTACAATCTGACAGGGATGACAGGCGAGCTGACTGTGCCAGCTGTGGGGGTTAGCATTTGAGGGGGTCATGCCATTTCCACGACGCCATTTGCAAACGCTGCAAGTGGCGAGGACATTTAGCAAAAGTTTGCCGCACCATTTTGCCTGTCTCCCGTGTGCATGTGCCTGACGCCGCACACAATGACCTGTCAAAACCTTTTCGGCGGGAAGCTTGGAAGCTGCGCTGAAAAAACCAAGTGTTGGAACAGCCGAACACCAACCAGACTCGCGTTGCTTGGGCTAGCCTGCCTGGCAAGAACAAGCTGACCGTCACTGTGTCCATCGACGGTGCCCTGTGCCTCATGGAGGTGGACACTGGCTCCGTGGTCTCCATTGTCTCCTGGCAGACCCTGAAGCTCGCCCTCCCGAGCCTCCAGAAGAGCTGCCTCAAACAGCACCACATCAAGCTCTCAGACTACCAGGGAAATCGCATTCCCATCGTCGGCCAAGGCCATTTCTTGGTGAAGTTCAACCGTTTTGAGGGGCCTCTCCAGCTCACGGTGGTTGGTGGTAGCCTTCCAAGCCTCCTGGGCTTGGATTGGTTCGACGCCTTTGGCCTGGGGGTGACTGGCATCAACTCCATCGCCAACCCTGAATTCGATGACCTGTTTAAGGAGTTCCAGGATGTTTTTAGCCAAGACCTGGGCAAGTATGTGGGAACCCCTATTTCTTTTAGCCTTGACCCCAAGGTTGTCCCGATCAGGTTAAAGCCCAGGCGGGTTCCACTGGCCCTGCGGCCCACGATTGACAGGGAACTTGACAAACTGATTCGGCAGGGGGTTCTTGAACCTGTCGACCATGATAAATGGGAGACCCCGATAGTGACACCTGTTAAAGGGGATGGCACCGTCAGGATTTGCTCTGACTACAAGTGCACGCTGAACAACATGCCGATTGTGCATCATCTACTGCACTCCCTTGGCCCTGGCCGCCTTTTTGCAAAACTCGACTTGGCGCAGGCGTACCAGCAGCTGCCTGTAGATGGCGCTACTGCTGAGGCGCAGACCATTGTGACTCATAGGGGGGTGTTCAAGTGTCACAGGCTGCAGTTTGGAGTCAGCGTGGCCCCGGGGTTGTTCCAGAGTGTAATGGAACGCCTATTGCAGAACATTCCAGGGTTGTGCCGTATTTTGATGACATCCTGATCTCAGCCTGTGACCCTGACCAGCTCCGCTCCTGAGTCAGAATGGTCCTGAAAAAACTGTGTGCTGCGGGGCTTAGAGCCAAGCGCAGTAAATGCTTGTTGGGTGTGCCTGAAGTTGAGTTCTTGGGGTACCGAATAGATGGAAATGGCATCCATCCCACGGAAAGCAAGCTTATGGCCATCCACGAAGTGCCCACTCCAAAAAATCAATCAGAGCTCCAAGCCTTCCTTGGGCTCCTCAATTTTTATAGCCTTTTTCTGAGAAACAAGGCTGCTGTTGCTGATCCTTTGCACAGACTCCTGGCAAAGAATGCCCCTTGGGTTTGGGGGCCCAGGGAAGCCAAAGCTTTTAAGGCTGTCAAACAACTTCTGACAACTGACAGTTTTCTCATACAATATAACACCACTCTGCCCCTGGTCCTTGTGTGTGACGCCTCCCCTTTCGGTGTCGGGGCAGTTTTGAGCCACAGACTCCCAAATGGAACCGAGGTCCCAGTCGCTTATTACTCGAGGACCCTGTCCAGTGCTGAGAGGAACTATAGCCAGCTGGACAGGGAGGCATTGGCTGCCGTGGCTGAGGTCAAGAAATTCCATGAATATCATTTTGGGAGGGATTTTGAATTGGTAACGGACCATAAACGTTTGCTGGGAATGCTCGCAGGGGATCGCCCCACCCCGGTGGCCTTGTCCCCTCGTTTCACCAGGTGGGCCATTTTCCTGTCGGCCTACTCCTATCGGCTTGTGCACCACCCCAAAAGAACCCAACAAGCCAGACCAAACTACCAGGTCCTTCACCAGGGGAGACCTGGTATTCACCCGAAATTACGCCGAGGGGTCCCTATGGCTACCTGGGGAAACTGAAAAAATCCTAGGCCCAATGTCCTATTTAATCAGGCTTAATGATGGCTGACAATGGAAAAGGCACATCGACCAAATGAGAAGGCGTGTAATGGGCGAACTACCTAATCAACAATCTGAAAATAATTATACTCCTTCCCTAGCTGACTCAAGCCCGATGGAGCCGGGGGACCTACCTGAGGCACCAGGAGTCCAGCGGCGATTGCATGACAAATCGGTTCCAAAGTCCAAAGAGGCCACGCCCGAAAGCTTCCAGGAGCTTCCAAGCTCAGACCTCGGCGCAGCAACAGACCTGTCTGCTCAGGCTGCTGCCTCACCAACGACTGAGCTGCGCAGATCAGGGAGGGCTCCTAAACGCCCCGCCTACCTGCGTGATTACGTATGCCACATGGATTGCTCCATTGAGAAGGGGAGGGGTGTTGTATACTGACAGTTACATGGTTTCACCCAGGTCCAGCGTTTGAGCGGGAAAATGCTCAAACGCTATTGGTCCAAGCATCTGATAGCTCCCTATAAAAGGGCTAGCTGTCAGACTGCAAGTTGCTGGTTGTACAGTGAAGTTGCCTAGTAAAGAAATTACTTTTGAAGTCTGTCTCCTGTCATTATTCCCACAACTCAACAATGGACACATCACAGCATCTGAATATCTTTTCTAAGTCCTTCATGGACACTCTAGCAAATAGTACTCTGGACTGCTACGTCCTTTACCATTGATTATCAATTCTAAAAGGCATACATTATCCTCCTCTTTGATATATCTCCACTGTCAATTCTAAGGATGGCTAGGCCTGATGTCATATATTTGGTCTTCTGTATATTTAATTGAGATCCCAATTTTTTCATTGTGGCCTTTGACTTTCATGATTAGAGCTTGTAATGTCACTGTAAGTAGATCTTTACCATATATATATATATATATATATATATATGTTTTTTGAGGTTTTCG
>QLTV01004012.1:232461-250680 GCA_003457575.1 Thermophis baileyi | reverse complement strand
TATAGTCTTTACCATTAGGTCCTTTAAGGGGTGGGATGGATCTCGAGTCTTTGAGTTGGTTGTTTACAAAGTTATAGAAGGCGCGGGTGGATTTCGTGCGTAGAAGGTTTTCTTCTTGATTAATGTGATAATTGGTGCATTCAGTCTTTATTTGGTGGCATAGATTTTTGTAGCGGCTTTTAAAGTTAGCAATGCAGCCAGTTTTGTTTTTTCGCTAAAGAGATTTTTTTTTGGATTGAAGCTTCCTTATTTTTTTGGGTAATTTGTTTTTCTTGGTTTTGGTGGTTATTATTGGTACGTATAGTTTGATGACTCTTTTGATTTCGAGCAAAAAGATATTGCAGTAGTCTTCGATAGTATTACAGCCAGAGAATAGTATTTGCCAATCAAGAGATGAGAGGTCAGTGTCTATGTTATCATAGTTGGCTTTTTTAAAGTTATAATTGGTTATCCTATCATTATGTTGATTTTTATAGGGACGTATATTTTTATAGGGACGGATATAATAGCAGATTGCCTGGTCTTGGTGTCATCCCACGGAAGCAAAGGCAGGATCGAATATGTATCTAATATGCCAAATGGTTAAAAAGAAGGACACGCGAATGAGATGAAAATGTTTTGCCTCTCCACCACTTTCTGACTTCAATAGAATGATAATTGATAGTAAGAGATATTATTTGAGCATCAGCAAAAGACTCTTACATTTAGATTATAAATCACCCTTGGTTATTCACACTTGCATTTAAAAATAATATTGTCACGTTAGCTGTATTTTATTCCTCGGTGACCTGCCCATTAGTCTTAACTTCAGCATTTTACCCAGATAGTTAATTTCTTTTTTTGACTTTGGAAGTTTATTTAAATATCCGATCAATGTTTCATTTCTTGATTGCTTAGGCAGCTTGGATTTCTGGCTTCTTCTAAAAGAGGGATTTGATTTTTGCCTTCTCTGGAATTGCTAGGGTTTGCTTTAAAAATAAGGGTGCTAATTAATAAGATGCAAGCGCAATGAAAGATCTTTCTCCCAGATTTTATGTAGTTCAACTCTAGCAATTTTGACAGGTAGCCCTCCCACCTCTAATCCACAGCCAAGTTGCTGTTCTTCTTAGAATGTTTCCACTAAGTTTTAGGGGTAATTTCATCCCTGAATTTTCTACCAATCAGTTCCTCTGCTACCTTTTGATGGTAGCATCTGTTCCGGCTTTGCTATGATAGGCTGCCATATGTCTGAGGACAGATGTCCTGTCTTCTCTATTCTAAGTTAAACATAGTCAGCTTCTTTAGTATTTTTAATTGGATTTTTTTTTTTACACTCACCGCCATATTTGATGCTCTTCTTTGACCAGAAAGAGGCTATCTTGAAAGTGGGTAGACGCTTCTCCAGAAATGCTAAAGAAAGACTATGATGGGAGTCTATCACAACTTCCAGGGATGCTGGACATTTAGATGGCCTCCAAGATTCCTTTTCACCCTCTCAATCTACAATGTTATTAAAAGATTAGCATTTAATAATATGGGGAAATCCCATTTGAATTATAAGATATTTTCATATTTGGAGTGGTAATTTTCAAGAGATAGGTTAATTTGGGAAACTGTGAAGGATAGGATTAAAAATAAGTTTGATCTGCCTTTTTCTTGAGATGATTTTAAGAATCATAAGTCATTTTTTTCAGTGCCATTGTAACTTTGAATGGTCACTAAACAAATGATTGTAAATTGAGGGTGACCTGTATTTCAGAACAGTAGTAGCCTGAGCAAAGTAACTCAGAATAGAGTTGTGATTTCAGTGCATCTCTCTTTTCCATAATCCAAAACTAAAGAAAAGCAACCTGACTGAATAAAAAGAGAAATACACCAGAGCAAGTTCTTGGGGACAGATTTTGCTCATACTGGAGGCAACCTATACTTTCTTTCTTTTGGTTTGTTTTTAGTTTTGAGTTATCTATATTTTGTTTGGGGCTTATTACATGAATTGACACCAATCCTTTATATCCTTCCCATTGTCCCAAACATAGTATGTCTCTGTGAGGGCAAAATATCAACAACATTGCAAATTAAACCTGCTATATTTCTTTTTGCTTGGCATGAACTCTAAAGAATATGAAAGTGTTAGTCCTATTTTTATTGTTTTGTTTTGTTTCAAACCTACAACTCCCAAGCTCTTTCAGTCCCCTGAATTCATTTGCAAAATAGGTTAAGTTCTTACTGGATCAACTCTACGTGCATTTGAACTATTTGTGTCTTTTGATGACGTCAACATTATGGACAGTTGCTGGTTGTCTGCAATGGATATTCTTCATCATTCTTCTGCATCTTGTTCCTGGCTGATAAGAGTGAGAATAGAGACAACAACCAACTGTCTCTTGAAGTTTGGACACCTTCACTTTCTTTCATTTTGACCTTTGTGCTGTTTGATGCTCAGTTGCTGCTATGAAACACAGTTGCCTCTCCTGGAAATGATGCTGCTCTGCTTCTCAGCTGAATGTGCTACTCGGCGTTCAAGAACCTTCTTCCTGCTTTTATTTTCTGCCACAATATTTATAGTACACTGATTGCTCTCTTTTCCAACCTTCTTTCCTCTAGTATTTCATTAAACTTTGGGATCGTGGCTTTAGAAGACTTCCAACAAGACATATAGTATTGACTGCCAACATATGATGGGATGGAGTCATATTTTGGGGATTTTTTTTTTCATTCCCTTCCCTACTCACCCACATTTCTAAGATATCTTTGTTACTATGGAATTTTCATAGCCATATGGGTTCCATGGCATGGTTAATAAAAGGTTTTCCCCATTTAATACAAGAAGAGAATATCACTCATGCAGATCAGAGAATTAAAGGCCTTTCCCTAGGTCTTCCCAAGTTGATGACCGATCCAAGGAATGATGGTGGTGGTGGTGGTGGTGGTGGTGGTGGTGGTGGTGGTGGTGGTGGTGGTGGTGGTGGTGGTGATGATGATGATGATATCCATTCAGTTGTGCTCAACTCTTGGTGTTCCATAGGTGCTTTTTCAATAGGCAAGAAAGTCCAGTTGTCTCTTGAAAAAGCACCTTTGGGACAACCATGACCTGGATGATTGAGAATCTCCATAGACATCCAACTCTTGGTGATTCTATTGGTCATCTTCTATGAAGATTCTCAATCATCCAGGTCATGGTTGTCCCAAAAGTGCTTTTTCAAAAGGCAACTGGACTTTCTTTTTTTCCTTGAAGATGTTTTGCTTCTCATCCAAGATGCTTCTTCAGTTCTGACCAAATGGTAGATGATAGAAGGATTTATATCCTTTGCAGTCATCTGCTCATTAGTATTCTTTCTGAGAGTTGTTGAGGCCACTTCAGATGCCCTTAGGGGCATCTGAATAATGCAAATGGGTAGGGAGCCTTCTTGGAACTGCTGAAAGGATTGTATTGTAAACAGGAGATAGGTGGTGTCATATGCCTCCCCCTCTGTTGAGAAAGGGATGTTCAGTCTTAATGTAGATGGCCTCTTTGACCCCTCTTTCAAACCAGCAGTCCTCTCTATGAGCCAGGTCTCTCCATATCTTCTGACTTTGCACTGCTTCTTTGAGCGCTTCTTTGCTCTGGTTGGTGTCAGCTTTGATGGTGTCCAGCCATCGTGCTCTTTGATGTCCTGGTTTCCTTTTACCACTAATTGTTCCAAACACAACTGCTTTCTCCATCAAATTCCCCCGCATGTCATGGCCAAAGTAAGTAAGCCACATTTTCATGATTTTGCCTTCCAGATCCAAGGGATACCATTATGTTAATCTATCGGTCATTTATTTATTATTGGTTCTGCTAGCTTTTGCATCTGTTTTGTTTTAACACAAGACAATCCTCCCATTTTCATTCCTGCCTCCATAGACTCAGGCTGGAAGAAATCATTAGTTGGGGGACGAATCTTATTAATTAAGCACCCTATTTATGACATCTTCTGCCAACAACAGAGGAGAATGTGTATATTTGATTTCAAACATAGTGTGGGAGTCTTGAATAATAAAGATGTTCAGGAACACATTGGCAGTTGTGAAATATCAAACTGTTCTGACTAAGCACTCTGAATGGTGTGACTATTATTTTCCATTAATTCATATTCACTACTATCTAAATTTGCTTAGGGCTTGTTACAAGAGGCAGCATGAAGCCAGGTTGGGGAAGAGCCAGATTAAGGTTTACCTCTGGAGGAAAATGTAGAAGTGTGTGTTTGCTATTAGACTAACACTGAATATTCCTTCCTTTTCTTTTTAGCTGTGAAACTTCAGAACAGCTGGATTAAATACACTGACCTCCAAATATTCACATGGTTTTGATACTATCTAACACCCCCCCTTCTTCTTTTCTTTTCTTTTCTTTTCTTTTCTTTTCTTTTCTTTTCTTTTCTTTTCTTTTCTTTTCTTTTTTGGCTTAGGAGAGCTGAACTTTATAGTCATGGCAGATGGGTATGTGTGCTTGAAGATTAAGCATTGAGAACAGGGATGTCAAACTCAAAGCCCACAGGCCGGATCTGGCCCACAGGGTGCTTAGATCTGGCCCGCGATGCCAGCCTGGAAATAGCAAAGAACTGGCCCGCAGTGCCTCTGCTAGTGAAAATGGGGTACGGGGGGCTGCGCACGGCCCCCATGCCCCGTTTTGGCTGGCAGGGTGCTGCAGGAGGCATCCATCTCGCCTGCCGTCCGTCCCGTCTCCCCCACCCAGCTGTTTTGACCCAGGCTTCCTGATAAATCATAAATCACAAACGTAGTCCCAGAAAACCTCTTTTTATTTCAACGGCTATGAATTATTTTCATTTACAGCCGTAATAAGTCCCAAACAGTTTTACTTAGTCCGACAGAAGTCTCCCACAGTCTTTTGGGAGAAGGCTGATAAGCACCCACCATTATCTCTCTTGACACGCTGCCAAAGACCTAATTGGCAAGTAGCTTTGCAAGGCCAAACGGAGCACAGAATCAAAACGGAGCTGCTGAGTTACACCGACCAGAATGAACCAAGTTGCTTCCTGCAACGCTCACATCCGTTTGCTCCTCTTTTATGTCCTATGGGAGGGGCCAATCATCTCCAAGCCTTACTCCCGAGTAGCCCTTTTCTTCCTTAACTGTTCTTGCTTTCTGGGAGCTCTGTGCATGTGCGCATTGGGAACAGGCTCCCCCTGTTCCTCTGCCTCGCTGATGTCAGCCTCTGGAGGCTCCGGAGTCAGCACAGACCTCCCAGATGGCCCGGGCTGGATCTCTGCCTCTGACACAGAGCCTTCTCCAGACTCCAGGACTGGCCCATGTTCCTCCCCAGCCTCCTCGCTGTCCGACTCTGCTGCCAGCTCCGCAGGCCGCTGGCGGACCACAACACCGGCTGGCCCACAGAGGACAACTACAATGCTGATCTGGCCCTTGAAGACATCCAGTTTGACACCTGATTTAGAATATAGGTAGTCCTCAACTTACAACAGTTCATTTAGTGACCTTTCAAAGTTACAACAGCACTGAAAAAGGTGACTTATGACCATTTTTCACACTTACGATCATTGCAGCATCTCCACGGTCACATGATCAAAATTCACATTTACGATGTTTGCAGTGTGTCGGGGTCATGTGACCACATTTTGTGACCATCTGACAAAGTCAATGGGGAAGCCGGATTCACTTAACAACCGTGTTAGTAACTTAACCAGTGCAGTGGTTCACTTAACAACTGTGGCAAGAAAAGTCATAAAATGGGGCAAAACTCACTTAACAAATGTTTCGGGTTAGCAACAGAAATTTGGGCCTCAGTTGCACTTGTAAGTCGAGGACAATCTGCATAGCAAAACTTTTTTTCCCACTCTCTGAACGTCGTTTCTGTTGAAAATAAGTGGTGGAATATTTTGGAACATCTGTACTGTCTCAGGGTGTGAAAACTGTTTGATATCGGGTATCTGGCAGTCTTCCTAGCTACCTGGAATAGTTGTTATCATTGAGAAATATTTTACATGGATTGGGAGGGATGAGTTTTAAATCTGGGCTTACCAATGGCCTTGCAGAATGATTAACTTTTTCATATTCCTCCTCTCCTTGAAATCATTCCACCCCGTCAATATTTAATAACAAAATTGATGCCTGATCTTTTTGAACATGGGAAGTCCTCTGATCAACACAACCTTGATTTAATGTGAACAAATCTGGTGGTCTTTTAGTTGAAGAGAGAAATCAGAACATCATAATAGGAACCTCTGCTGCCTGATTCATTAAAGGGCTTCACCCCCAAAGAACCCCGCTCTTTTTAAAGGAAGGTCTATTGAAATTTGAGATTTGTTCAGATCAACAACCTGGTACTCTTTAGTCTTAGTCTTAGGGGGAAAAAAGAGGGAGAAATAGAAGATGACCTATGGGGAAGGAGGCTTATAAAATGACCCAAACTATTAGAAAAATAAATAGAAGGAAGATTTTTATCCATTTCATAATACTTCAGATTGGGACCTTCTTTAGCAACTGATTGGCAGGAGAGGACTGGAATGACCAAAGGGAGAACTTCACATACATATCCACAGATGTATGTATAAAATATATTTCCTTCCATCCTCTTTGTATTGAATAGCATAGCATAGCATAGCATAGCATAGCATAGCATAGCATAGCATAGCATAGCATAGCATAGCATAGCATAGCATAGCATAGCATAGAATAGAATACAATAGAATTAACCACTGCGCCACCGTGGCTCATAATGTAGATATAAAACATAGAATAATAGAGTTGGAAGGGACCTTAGAGGTCGTCTAATCCAACCCCCTGCTTGAGCAGGAGACCCTATACCATTTCACACAAATGGTTGTCCGATCTCTTCTTAAAATCTCCAGTGTTGGAGCACCCATCAACTTCTGGAGGCAAGTTATTCCACTGATTAATTGCTCTGTCAGGAAATGTCTCTTTAGTTCTAGGTTGCTTCCCTCCTTGATTAGTTTCCATCTTGTCCTGCCCTCAGGTGCTTTGAAGAATAGCTTGACTCCTTCTTCTTTGTGGCAGCCCCTGAGATATTTCAAGGAGTTGAACTTTATTCTTTTGCAGAGAATGAGATTGACATGGCTGGTTTAACATGTTGTGCAAGTCCAGCCAATTGTGATTGATTCAGTGAGGTTGCATTAAACAAACTATCACTTACTGGTCCATCAACTGGGTTTATTGAACTTACAGAGAGCTTCCTTTTCAAATGAAGGCCATAGTCATTCCTATGTTGAAATTGCAGGCTGAGAATGTGAATATGGGATATATTGCACTGATCTCTAGCACCACCTTTGTGAGTGTCTTCATTTAGGGATATACCCAGAATGCATTGGAACTGGGCACTTGCCAAGGACCCAAACATACAGTAATTCCATGGTCAAATCTGTATATTGCATCTGGAAGTCCCAGCTTCAATTCATGTCACCTGTAGTTGAATGGGTCAAGTAGGAGAGGAGAGAAAGATCTCTATCTGATATCCTGCAGAGCCACTTCCAATCAAGGTCATGTAGATGGCTAAATAATCTGGTTTGGAATAAACCAGTTCATGTGTCTCCTGAGAAACACAGAAACAGGATGAAAGAATTCCTGGTTTCATGATCCACTTCCTTCTTCTTAAGAGTCCCACACCAAATAGCAATAGCACTTAGACTTATATACCATCCCACAGTGCTTTACAGAAGTCTCTGAGTGGTTTACAACATCAGCATATTGCTCCCATAACCTAGGTCTTCATTTTATTGACCTCAGAAGGATGGAAGGCTGAGTCAACTTTGAGCCAGTCAGAATTGAACTCTCGACAGTGGACAGAATCAGCCTGCAATACTGCAGTCTAACCACCGTGCCATCAATATTATGTTCTCTGCAAAACAGTCTAACCACTGTGCCATCAATATTATGTTAAAAAAAAAAAAAATATATATATATATACCTCATCCATACCTCACAATATTGGACATCCAACAAAATGATGTGTCTTATGGGTCTGCGGCATACAATTCCGCTCTATCTTGGGCTGATCAAAGCAGCTGTTTCTTTCCCTCAAGAAATACATTTGCAAAAGCGTGTGAAGATTAGTAGATCTTGATCCATCTCAGCTTTGCTATATTTGTGTTTTTCTGCTCTGCCTCACCCCAGACTTACCGGGAATAGCTTTTTCAGAGACATTACATGTCAGAAATTCATTAACCAACTTCACATTTTGATGCTGCGTTTCGGGGGGGGGGGAGCCATCTGCTACGTGACGGCTGCAATTTCTAATCTGCTTAAATCCTGCTGAATCCAGCCAATGTCACTTAGGCGAGTTGATCCTCTGTTCCCCCTTTTTTGTTATTAGCAAATTAAGATAGCAGTCCTGCTGCTGATTTCATCTTCTAAGTCATTTAAACGCTGTATTGGGAATAGCAGTAACCCTGATTGGACCAGGATATAATTTAGCCATTAGCGTTAATCTCTTGCAGTCCATAATGGTCTATCAACGGCACATGTTCTTAAATTCTCCATTGTACCTTATTTCTAAGGCAGTCAAAATATGTTTCTTTATCAGATAGTCTTGTTGAAATCTAATTAGACAGAAGCCCAGAAGAACACTGGTGTAATATCTTTCCCTCCATCAACTTCGTTTAAAACATTGTGGGACAGAAGAAGCTTTCTCAAATTGCTTTGTTTCTCTCCCCCCCCACACACACACAAATGGAAAACTGAGACAATAATTAAAGTTTGCTACTGAGTTGTCTTAGTGTTGCATTCAGAGTCTCTTTTTAACACAAACATTAATTTAAATCCGGTCAGGAGGCAAATACAAGAAGCAAGGTTCACGCTTTGACCCGGTAAGCATTGGTTTATCACTTTTTTTTAATTTAGATGGTGACATTAGTATTTAGGTAAATGTCTGTGAAGATTCTCAGTCATCCAGGTCATGGTTGTCCCAAAGGTGCTTTTTCAGGAGGCAACTGGACTTTCTTGTTTTTCTTGGAAGATGTTTCTCTTCTCATCCAAAAAGCTTCTTCAGCTCTGACTGGATGGTGGGGAATGGAAGAATTTCCATTTTTTAGAGAGTCTTTTAGAGAGTCGTTGAAGCCACCTGAGCTGAAGAAGCTTCTTGGATGAGAAGTGAAATCTCTTCAAAGAAAAACCAGAAAGTCCAGTTGCCTCTTTAAAAAGCACCTTTGGGGCATTAGTATTTAGGGTTTTACAAATGAGCACCAAGAACAGACAGGACAGGAAGAAGACCACATGGGAAAGTCATGTACACAGTGTGCATCTGAACACGCGAAACAACATTTATATATATAAATGTTTAAATGCTGCTGAGTGTGTAAACAGAAGCAGAGGGGGGCTCAGATATGACCCCCGGCTTGGTATGAGGGGGGTGCCTTGCCTGCCGGGGAGGAGGGGGGCTGTGGAGGTGGGGGAGGGGAGGTCTGGGAGGGTGGGGAGGCGGAGTATNCCTGCCGGGGAGGGGGGGGGCGGAGGGGGTGGGGGAGGGGATCTCTGGAGTGTTGGAGAGCCGGGGTATTGCAGTTATAACTGGGAGAGGTAGATATGGCGGGAGCCAAGGGATAGGCCGCTCTCGGGGAACTAGGACTCGCTGTCTCAAAGCGATTACTTGTTCTGGCCCCTCTGGTTCTGGTTCACTGGGCTTACCTCGTATACCTGGTGACTTGGGATGTCAGGGCCCTGGCCTCAGGCTGCTGCTGCTTAATGCCAGGTCTGTTGTTAACAAAGCCCCCCTCGTTCAAGACTTAATCTTGGAGGAGGGGGCTGACCTGGCATGTATAACTGAGACCTGGCTGGGCCAGGAGGGGGGTGTTCCCCTCTCAGAGATGTGCCCAGAAGGGTTTCAGGTATTGCATCAGCCGCGACTTCAGGGAAGGGGTGGAGGAGTGGCAGTCATTGTCTGTAAGAGTCTTTGTCCTTGCAGGATCCCTGCCCCAGAGATTGTTGGATGTGAGTCTCTCCTCTTGAGGTTGGACCCAGGGGTTCAGTTGGGCTTGTTGTTGATGTACCTGCCTCCCAGCTGTGTTACAACAGCCCTGCCTCTGCTGCTAGAGGCGGTAGCCAGGTTGGCGGTGGAGTTCCCTAGGCTTATGGTACTGGGGGACTTCAACTTGCTATCACTTGGCAAACCCTCGGATGCGGCTCAGGAGTTCATGGCTTCCATGACAACCATGGACCTGATCCAAGTAGTTCAGGGTCTGACTCATGGGGGGGGGACACACACTTGACCTGGTGTTCCTCTCGGGACAGTGGAGCTATGATCTGGAATTAAGGGGTATAGATGTTTCTCCCTTGTCGTGGTCAGATCATTTCATGCTGAGGTTAGACTTTAGGGCGCTACTCCCCCATCGCAGGGAGGCGGAACCGATTAAATGGTTCCGCCCCAGACGCCTAATGGACCCGGAAGGGTTCCAGAAGGAGCTTGGGGAGATACCTGACTCCCTTGGAACCCGTGCCCCTCCTGCCTGGTTTCAGCCAGCAAGGAGGTGACACGAGGCTGGCTCCAGGCTTTAGTCAACGCGTCCTTGAGGGAGGGGTCTTTCTTGCAACCATTAAAGGAAGCGGTTGTGAGACCCCTCCTCAAAATACCTTCCCTGGTCCCAGCAGAATTAAAGAACTTTCGTCCAGTCTCCAACCTACCCTTTGTGGGAAAGGTTGTAGAGAAAGTGGTGGCACTTCAGCTCCTACAATCATTGGATGAAATGGGTTATCTAGACCCTTTTCAGTCTGGCTTCAGGCCTGGCTACAGCATGGAAACTGCTTTGGTCCCGCTGATGGATGATCTCTGGCGAGCCCGAGATGGGGGTTATTCCTCTATCTTGGTGCTACTTGATCTCTCAGCAGCTTTCGATACCATTGACCATGGTATCCTTCTGGGATGACTAAGGGAGTTGGGAGTGGGAGGCACCGTGTTACGGTGGTTCTCCTCCTATCTCTCTGGTAGGTCTCAGTCGGTGTTGGCAGGAGGACAGAGGTCGACCACTAGACCCCTCGTTTGCAGGGTGCCACAGGGCTCAGTCCCCTCTCCCCTGCTATTTAACATCTACATGAAACCACTGGGTGAGATCATCCGACGACACTGGGTGAGGTATCAGCAATATGCTGATGATACCCAGCTATATATCTCCACCCCGCGTCAGTTCAGCGAGGCAGTGGATGTGATGTGCTGGTGCCTGGAGGCGGTGAGGGTCTGGATGGGAGTCAACAGGCTCAGACTTAACCCTGACAAGATCGAATGGCTGTGGGTATTGCCTCCGAAAGACTATGTCGACTGTCCATCCTTGGTTCTTGGGGGGAAGAAATTGTCCCCCTCAGAACGGGTTCGCAATTTGGGTGTCCTCCTAGACTCACAGCTAAGATTAGATCAACATCTGACAGCTGTAGCTAGGGGGACCATTGCACAGGTTCACCTGGTGCACCAATTGCGACCCTACTTGGATCAAGAGGCTCTCCTCACAGTCACTCATGCCCTTGTCACCTCACGGTTAGATTATTGCAACGCGCTCTACATGGGGCTACCCTTGAAGAGTGTTCAGAGACTACAGTTGGTCCAGAATGCGGCTGCGCAAGCTGTCGTGGGTGCACCTAGGTACGCCTTCAATCTTTCACAACGTCAGGGTGTTTTCCAATGAGTCCAAAGTGTGCCAAAGTATCTGAGCTATGTGGGCATAAGCTGAAACATATGGCACACTTTACAAGTCACTAACACTCTCAGTGTCAATTTCCATGACTTTTTTCTTTGTTTGCTAAAAAATTAAAAATTTCTAAAAATTTAAATATTTTCCCTGTTGCAAATAGCTTACAAGAGTTCTTGACCTTTTGTTCTCTTGAAAAATTCATCACTATCTTTCCTGTTTTAAGTGTCTGTCTCTTTTTTCTGTGGTTTTTTATTTTTTCCTCTTAGATCATTAACAATTTAAAAATTTCTAAAGAATTAAAGTAAGTAAACTATATTTTTTTCTTTTTTTAAAAAAAGTTTTTTATTAGTAGTACAATTAAAAACATTGGACATGGAGTAACTTCCCTGGTTTAAACAATTCCATTCAGTATGACCTTACAAGAAATCAGTTTTTTTCCCCATTATAACATTGTATGCATTATGTACAATCTATCAACTTTGAAAAACACCCGTTCATTCAATTTTATACATTGCAACTGTACAGATTCCAGTCCTATCTTACACAAAGTACTAGCATATAGATTCCTAAATTTTCAACTTATCAATTATTACTTGTCCTAGCATTCCTCCTCGATTCCAACCATTTCTACAATTCATTCCAGATTTCATAATAATCTGTTTCGCTCTTCTCCTTGAGCTCTAGCATCAACCTATCCATTTCGGCACAGGATAATATCTTAATTATTACTTCTTCTTCTAAAGGGGTCTCTTTATCTTTCCATTTCTGAGCAAAGGCTAGTCTTGCTGCTGTTAACATGTGTAATAATAAGTATAGGGTTCCTTTGTTAAATTTGTCCTTGGTGATACCTAGTAAGAAGAGCTCTGGCTTCAACTCAATGTTTTGCCTTAATATCTCTTCCAGCCAGCGTTTTATCATATACCAGAATTTTTGGGCTTTTGGGCATTCCCACCACATATGGTAGTAGGTCCCCAGCGCTTCTTTACATTTCCAACATTTTGGTGAACTCTTTTTATCCATTTTAGTTAATCTCGTAGGAGGGAGTTGCCAACTGTAGAACATCTTGTATATATTTTCTTTATATGCAGTTGCTAACGTGAGCTTCCTATTCCTTTCTCATAGTTCTTGCCAATTGTCTAAATCAATGCCATAACCAAAATTTTTACTCCAAATTAGCATCATATATTTTACTTGTTCTTCCCACATATCCTGTTCCAGTAGGTAATGGTATAACTTTTTTATCACTTTATCCTCTGGTCCTAATAGGATTTTATCTAATTCTGTATGCTCTAATTTTATTCCCCATTCTTTTTTGTCCTTCATATATCTCGATTGTATTTGGAGATATGCCCACCATTCAAGATCTATGCCTTCTTCTAATAATGTTTTCCTCGATTTCAATTCTCCTCCTTCATCTAAAAATGTCCTTGTATCAGAGGTGGGTTCCTCCCGGTTTGGACCGGTTCGCCCGAACCAGTAGCAACCCGCTGGTGATGTCACGATGACATCACAGATCCAGTTTGGTCGGTGCCGGTCCGTGGGTGCCGTCATCTCTTTTTTTGAATTTTTTTTTTGAATTTTTTTCTGTTTTTTTTTCTTCTGCACATGCACAGAAGCCAGGTTTTCGGCAGTGCGCATGCACAGGAAGGAAGCGAACTGGCAGCGAGGTAAGCAGGCTTGGTCCCTTCACAGGGTCACTTTTCTCCATGCCCGAGAAAGATCAAAAGGTGCAGAGCCGCCTAGAGGTAAGAAAACGAACCACTGAGGGAAGGAGCCCCCCGAAGCTGCCGGCGTTGCAGCTGCCCCCCCTCCCTGCAGCCTGGAGCTGAGAAGGAGGAGGTGGAGGGCATGCAGCTCTCCGATGTGCATCGGGAAAGCGTAAAACACTTTTTTGGCATTTGGCAACTTTTCACTTGGATCGAAGACCCTTCTTTCCAAATGCCTTAAAGTTGCCAAATGCCTTAAAATCTGGATTCTCTCTCAGTGAGGCAGTGGGTGGGAGCTAGCGGAGGCCCAAGGAAGGAGGCAGCTCACCAGCGGCTGGGTGGAAAAGAAGCCTCCCAGCTTCCAAGTTCAGCAGCAGGCTCAGTCCCTTCACAGGGTCGCTTTTCTCCATGCCCGAGAAAGATCAAAAGGCGCGGAGCAGCCTTTAAGGACAAAGTCAGCATAGCCGCCTAGAGGTAAAATGAACCACTGAGGGAAGGAGCCCCCGAAGCTGCCGGCATTGCAGCTGTCCCCCCTCCCCGCAGCTTGGAACTCCAAGCGGAAGAGGTCCTTGGCTGTTGCGAAGAAGGGCCAGTTCTGGGTGCACCATGCCCACTTCGTTCTCTTTGAGAGTCTTCTCAAAGAGAACGAAGCTTCTTCGCAACAGCTGAGGATGGAAGAGTTCGCTCAGGAGCAACGCCGGCGAGGAAGGCGGCCGGGTCGGAGGGAGGCGTAGCCAGAGCTCTCTGGGATGGGTAAGCAAGTGTGGGGAGGCGAAGGGGGGGAGAGAAGAGAGAGCACTGGGCAGGAGCCACAGGAGGAGGAGGGTGGCGGCTCTTCTTCGCCCCTGCCCGGAGAAGGATGCTCTCAAGGCAGCTCTCCACCATAACCCAGAGGCGGCCGGGGGTTGCTCTCACCCTCCAGGCAACAGCTCCACCTCCTCCCCTCCTCAATCCCGGCAAGGAAGCCTGCTCCTCCCACCAGATCCACCCAAGGAAGGAGAGAGAGAGCCCGGCAGCTCGGCCAAGCTGCCTCTCCCCGAGCTAGAAGCAGCAGCAAGCACCAGGCTGCCCACTCTTCTGGGTTAGCCTTAAACTCCACCACACACTGCCTGAGAAAAAGAGCTTTATTTTATCGCTTGTGCCGGGGAGCATAGTGGTTCCGCAGGGCCTTCCGGGTGGGAGGCCTGAGAGAAAATTCCTCCCCTGAGAGCCACCCGCTTGCCCATCCACCAGCCGGGCTGGCCTGGGAGTGGCATGTCCCCTTGTGGCTGGATGCGGGACCCAAGGCGGAGTGGAGGTTGAGCAGGTGGCAGCCCAGAGCAGGGCCCGAAAGGTGGCCGAGCCTTGCTGTCGTGTCCCCCCCAACTGAGAAGCCTGCAGCTGCCACCTCTTTGCTGGTGCAAGAAGCCTGAAGCCACTGGTCTTTTTGGCCAGCAAAGAGGAGGCCCTTCACACCAGCAAAGAGCGGTGGCTGCAAGTTTCTCATGCAGAAAAACACCGGCGGCTGGAGACTTCTCGCGCCAGCAAACAGCAGCAGCTGCAGGCTTCTCACGCCAAAAAAGACCGACGGCTGCAGGCGTCTCGCGCCGAAAAAGACCGGTGGCTGCAGGCTTCCTTCCGTTGCCCTTCCTGGCTGAAAAGCCGTGGCCGGTGGGCTGCGGAAACAGGGTCACCCTCTTGACCAGGGGCCTGGGCACATCCTCGGTGAAGCCGGTCCAGAGGGAAGCCTTTCTCCTGCATGCTCATCTCGCAGACAGGACCCGGCCAGCCCGGCTCAGCGTGCCAGCAGAAGTCGGGTGCTCCAGCTGCAACCGCGGGGAAGGCCCGTCAGAGGTGAGAAGGGGCACTTTTCGGCCAGGAAGGGCAATGGAGGGAAAGCCGAGACAACCACCGCCACGGTGTCCCGACCTGGATATGGGGCCGGAGTGTCAAAAAAATAAGTGTCAAAAAGTCCCATTTTTTTTTGCCACCGTTTCGGTGGGCATGGCTTGGTGGGGGGGTGTCATGTGACTGCGTGAGTGACATCATGTTGGCCACATCCACTCAGTCACATGCCCCCCGCCTAGCCACAGACACAGAACTGGTAGTAAAATTTTTTAGAACCCACCTCTGCCTTGCATGTAATTGCCCTCCCTGATTTCATGTGCTGGCTGAGGAATTCTGGGAGTTGAAGTCCACAAGTCGTAAAGTTGCCAAGGTTGGAGACCCCTGTGCTATGTGAATGTGGAGAGACACAGAGCCCAGCTCATCAGCTGGTTATGTCAGCTACTAGCAGAAACATGTACCGATAATGACTTATTTTTGGCTAATGACAAAGCCAGGAAGGTGGCTTCATTCTGGTAGTTTAAAGTTTGATCTAGACATGGAAGAAGAAGTGTCACTGTGTGAAGGAGATGGGTGAGATAGGAAATGTGATAAATAAATATGCAGAAATTTGGGGTTTTTGTAAAACTCATCTTTTACTTCCCTGCTTGCTAATAAAGGTAGGAGGTGAAAGATTTCAGTTGGATGTGTCGTACAAAAAAGGAAAAGAAAAAAAGAGGAACGGAGAGGAAAGGGAGGGCCTATAATTTAAGAAATGTGTACAAACAGCTGTATTTTCATGTGTACTTTTCTAATATTATTTATAAATTATGAAACCCCATAAATTTGAATTTGTCTGAGGAAAAATTATTGGGGGAAGAGCAAAATAGATTTTCCCATTCTTATCTGTCAGTTACCAACCACAGCGAGGAAGACATTTTCAATTGCCGCTGAAGCCATTACCTTGTTGAGAGTTGAGACTGTAGAAAAAATCTGACACAATTGTGAAATTGTAAAATTCATCTGGCAGAATGCTTAAATGCAGAAGTGGTACTACATTTCACTACTTTAGCTCCAATGAAAATGTTTCTAAGGAAGATATACTAAGCAAATTGGTAGTAATCATTTAGTTGCATACATAATGTTGCAGTGTGTGTATTCCTGCCAGTTACGTTTTAAAATTAAAATCCATTCACTTAAGCTAACAATTTATATGCTTCTATTTGATTTACTTTGAAAGAACATTTTGAAAGGAACCTAAAATCAGAAGAGGGGGAAAAGCCATCAAATTTTAGAAATTCATTCTTTTGTCTATGACAGGTAGATAAACATTTCTAATTTGGATTTCAAGGCTCTCCAAATGAGTGAATAATTTTTATGGATCAAGTGTTCAGCAACTTAGTAGTTCAATTAAAACATCAACACTATTTTCCCACATGCAGTAACAACATGAGTACAACATGAACGCAATGTCCATTAATATATTGTTACATATGAGCCGCAGTGCCACAGTGGTTAGAGTGCAGTACTGCAGGCTATTTCTGCTGACTGCCGCTGACTGCAATTTGGCAGTTCAAATCTCACCAGGCTCAAGGTTGACTCAGCCTTCCATCCTTCCGAGGTGGGTAAAATGAGGACCCAGATTGTTGGGGGAAATATGCTGACTCTGTAAACCGCTTAGAGAGGGCTGTAAAGCACTGTGAAGCGGTATATAAGTCTTAGTGCTATTGCTATTTACAAACAGTTGTGCCAAAGGCCAAACACATATACCTGGAAATTAGCATATACCATATCCCAGATCTTGAAACTACTGGTACTCTTCCAACTGTTCTCAAAATCACCAATAGCAATTTGACATTTACACAGTTAGTAAAGAAATGAACAATCTAAAGCCTTTTATATTGTCAGGCCCCAAAGACCAGGTCCACATAGTGAAGGCCCAATTAAACTGATTTATGACTAATCATGCCTATGCATAAGAACCTCAACTAACCAACTTGTTCAGACTGAAGAAGCTGCTTGGATGGGCAATGAAATATCTCAAACCAACAAGAAAATAAGTCCAATTGCCATGACTCAATTTCCAGACAATTCTACCTGGATGACTGAGAATCTTCACCTTCATTGCTTATTTGCTTAATCAATTTGTATTAAAAGTTAGACCCAATTAATTTATACCTCCAAAGATTACAACCTGCCATTGTAGCTTTTGGAGCCAAGATACCACCAACCCCCTAGAAGTTTCTCTCATCTTCCAGCATCTGATGCAGGATTAATTTGTGGATGCCACATCATCAATCTTGCTATCTTCAGAATATATTTTGAACTAGTCTGAATTAATGTGATAATTAAAATGAGAGTGCTCAATCTAACTGTCTAGCATGGTCAGAGGTGGAGAAAGTGCAGGAAGAAGAGGAAGGAACAAGCATCATAAATGAATGGGTTGCTGAGATCTTGCCAATTTTACTAAAATGTTTGAAGCTGATATACTATCTATTTGGACTTTATTACTATGGTTGGTCACATAGTCAGTCAGATGTTTGGATTGGATTTGCAATGTTTATTCACTTTTGAGTCCTTTGCAAGGACTTCAGATAGGCAGATGTTGTTTGATGGTGTGAAAGGCCTCGTTGCAGGATGTAAGCTATTCCAAGTAAAGCTGCCTTTTGCAATTGACTGGTGGTCATTTTGTCAGTGCTGATGTTGTTCAAGTGTTCCAGATGTTTTAGAATTGCACCCAAGACACCTATTACTATTGGCACTTACGTTTGCCACAGTCATTCTACTTCTAGATACAGAACTTTGGTTTTTTTGAGATTTTTCTCCTTTCTCTTTTCTTCTGTTCTTTCCATGTATTCCAGTATCCATTCTCCAGACTTTTTTGTTTTTCTAATCAACAATTGCTAAATCTGGGGTTTTTATTTTTATTATTATTATTATTATTATTATTATTATTATTATTATTATTATTATTATTATACAATTATATCACAGCGGCCAGTTGTTTCGCTGGATTTGGCATTGATCTAGTCAAGCCCCACCCAGGGGCCTAGGACGTCGTAATGTATTTCCGAAGTATATGTGCGGAACCGAGCAGTGCTGCT
>QLTV01004012.1:183038-207664 GCA_003457575.1 Thermophis baileyi | reverse complement strand
CAGGCGGAGCCTGTTCCCAATGCGCGCATGCGCAGAGCTGCCAGAATGCAAGAACAGTTAAGGAAAAAAAGGGCTACTCAGGAGTAAGGCTTGGAGATGATTGACCCCTCCCATAGGACATAAACTGGACACAACTGGACAGGGGAAACCTTTATCTTATTTTTATCCTACATACAAGCCCCCATTTCTTCTTGACCGAATGGGAGGAAGCAGCAACCTGTGGAAGCAGAATGAGTCCACCCACCCTCAACCCCCACCCTGCAGGCAACACAGTGATTTGATGAATTATAATCAGTTTCTCAGTAAGATTCATTTAACTTCTACTCATTCTTTGGATGCAGTCTGTCTTTAACATCCTGGTAGAAGCAATTATTATCCAGCACTGCAGGCTTTTATTAGATGTTTGGAGGTCCCCACCTTTCATGTTTCTTTATTAGTTTTCATAAATTGCTATGTAAATTCCATGACAGCAAATGCAATGATCTTGGCAGATGGAAGAGAAAGCAAGAGGTGATAATGATGCTTTTCCCCCAATTATTTTTATTCGGTGATTCAATTCGGGGTGTCGCTCTTAATAACAGCTTTCTTGATGCACCTTCTAGCCCAATATTTGCTCATTAATGACTACGCTTCAGGCTGCCTCTTTATCCTCAGAGCCAAACTTCCATTCTTCTTCCTTTTGTCCCCGAGAGGGTTTGGATATGCCCACAATCCACGGCTACAATTTCCAATGCATTGCCTGTTGAGTTCGTGCCATTTCTTACTCATTCGAGCATATTGGCAGCTGGTTGAGCTTGCTGTCAGGGGTCTGCAGAGAAGCCAAACAGAACCAGATTCCTGCTGAAATGCAAGTCACACAGTCCCTATGCTGGCTCACTATTGGAATGAACTGCTATGTTAACGGCAAAGGCAGTGGTCACATCACTCCATTGTGCAGCTGTTTGTTGTAAAGAGCACAAAGCAATGTGGCAGGGGACGGAGATACCCTCTGATTCTTCTGATCACTGTAATTACTAGTCAGGTGCCAACAAGTCTCTCTAATGTTATTTTGCCAGTAGGTTAAGCAGGGGTGTGCATACAAAGCTTTCAGATTAGAATGAATCATTGTTCATTTTTCTAAAGGCCTTTATTTTATATTATACGCACTGGACTTTATCCCAACAGGTCATTGGCATACAAAAACAGAAGCCAGCTTAGAGCTATGATTATACTGCTTGGTAGTTTCCAATGGCTATTTTATTATTAGAGGGGCAGAGCTGCCCTTCCTGAGTGTTTTGAAAAGGCTTTTCATGTTGAGCCTTATCCAAGATCAGTGGTGAAATCCAAATTTATTTACTACCGGTTCTGTGTGTGTGGTTTGGGGGGTGTGGGGTGGCTTGGTGGGCATGGCTTGGTGGGCATGGCAGGGGAAGGATACTGCAAAATCTCCATTCCCACCCCACTCCAGGGGAAGGATACTGCAAAATCCCCATTCGCTCTCCACTCCTGGGGGAAGGATATTGCAAAATCTCCATTCCCACCCCACTCTGGGGCCAGCCAGAGGTGGTATTTGCCGGTTCTCCGAACTACTCAAAATTTCCGCTACCAGTTCTCTGAACTACTCAAAATTTCCGCTACCGGTTCTCCAGAACCTGTCAGAACTTGCTGGATTTCATCCCTGTCCAAGATCAAGATGCAAGCTACAACATTACCTCTACCAATAAACTGATGCTAAAGCAGGTATAATACTTCCACTTTAGGGCACTAAGTAAGAATGAATTTCAGGGTTTAGAAAATATGTTAACATTGCTACGCTACACAGGTAGTCCTCGAATTACAGCGGTTTGTTTAGTGACTGTTCAAAGTTACAGCAGCACTGAAAAAAGCGACTTACGATCGTTTTTCACACTTATGGCCATTGTAGCATCCCCATGATCATGTGATCAAAATTCAGACACCTGGCAACTGACTCATATTTATGATCGCTGTGGTGTCCTGGAGTCACGTGATCCCCTTTTGTGACCTTCTGACAAGCAAAGTCAATGGGGAAGCCAGATTCATTTAACAATCACGTTACTAACTTAACAACTGCAGTGATTCGCTTAACAAACGTGGCAAGAAAGGTGGTATAATGCGGCAAAACTCACTTAACAACTGTCTCACCTTACCAACAGAAATTTTGGGCTCAACTGTGGCTGTAAGTCAAGGACTGCCCATACTTACTTTAAAGAGAATTGAACCCAATACATAGGATTGTATCTAGAATCAATACATAGGATTGCATCTAGAATCCAGTATACAGGATTCTAGATCAAAGATTAGTAATAAAAATTTGATGTTCATCACCCATCAACTCTAGCTAGATGACCATTGATGAAAAACAATGGGAGGGCCACTCTAAAAACATGGGGAAGATCCTATATTGTACACTTTGTGTGAGTCCACCAGATAAATTTAGTAAATCAATATTGACCAACTTTGGTACTGTATATTATACAGTTATGAAATCTCTTTAAACATTATCAGTGCTGGGTAACAATAGAATCAGTATACGGAGATGTTTAAAGACCTCAACATTTTCTCAAATTTGAGATTATAGCATTATTTTAGCTGAAGAATCTAGAGAAACATAATCTCCAAACTGAGGCATGAAGAAAGCAATTGATTTAGAGATTGAAAATCAAGATTAGGAGGTTCCATTTAACAACTATATCTCTTAATCTCACAACATATCATTATTAAATGGAACCTCCAAAATCAGAACAGTGATTTCTGAATCACCTTTTCCAGATCTTCCTTAGTTAGAAGTACTGTGTGCTTGCAACACAAAGGGGGGAAAAAAGCTGTTATTCCTGTAAAATGATGCACCATAGCTATTCCATTGTGGGGCATGTGTGTTACCTGTTTCACAAAGCAACAGATGCTTTATATGAACCATTAAAGTAAAGGATTCTTTTGACAGATTTCCACAGTCCTAGCAGTCATTTAGTTTTGAAAAACCCTAAAGCAAAACTTGAGGGCAGAAACCCCCTCCTAAAATTTATATTTAGAGATAAATTATTTCTCACCTGATTTTTGCACATGCACACACACACACACACACACACACACACACACACACACACACACACACACACAACAAGCCAATAGAAGAAAAATGCCTAAGCAGCAACACTCAAGCTAATGTTTTAATCATGGATATAATTCGAGAAAGAAGATCATGTTTCATTGATTATTTTTAAATCTGGTTTTTTTAAAAAAACAACAACAAAAAATACTTTATTTTATCCTATAAAAGCAGTCTGGAAGCTAGGAGATATTGACAAAGCTTCACACTAATGGATATAGCAATTTCATGTCACCACATCCATTACCATTCTCTGCTTATACACATCATATCCACTCTTAATGAACCTGTGTGTCAGTCTTGATCACTGGCCAAAGAAGAGCCATTTGTCTGAAATGGTATAGGGCTGGGATGGCGAACCTATGGCACGCGTGGGGGACACGGGGGGGTGTCGCACGCGCATTGCATTGTGGGTGTCGGCACACGACGAGAAAAAGGTTAGCCATCACTGGTATAGGGTTTCCTGCCTGAGCAGGGGGATGGACTAGAAGATCTCCAAGGTCCCTTCCAATTCTGTTATTCTGTTGTAAATGCTCAGCTCCATCCAGTCACCCCAACTCTACCTCAAATTAAGGGATTACAGGGTCATAAAAAGGGAATTTTTATACTGCAATAATAACCTTGAATATTGAAGTGGCAGTGTGAAGCAGATTTTCCCAATGTGGGCATTTTCCAGATACATGTACTCCAACTCCCAAAATGGTTCACGGGGTATACCATTGGGGTCTACGCATCTGGAAGCAGAGGCATTGGTAGATCATGCCATCATAATACAAGCTCCCTCCCTTTTGTAGAATTATAGTTCATATGCAAAACATGCAGATCTTGTAGCTTTATAGCATGATGTTCCTTTCATCATTTGGTCATCTTTGACATCACTACCCACAACATTTCTCTGTCTGGAGGGAGTTTAGGTTGGGGGAGGTTGGTCTGAGGAATTGGGTCCTGTCTAGGGGCATATCCAGGATTCCAGACTGAGAAGCTTGGAAATCCATAGGTCAGACATACCAGGATTGTATAATCTGAGCTCCAGGGGTCTTCAAAGGTTTGGGTGATCTTTGTAACTTGCTGTCAAGAGTCTGGCCAAAATGTTTCTGATAAATAAGTAATATATACATGTTAAGGAGACTTAGTAGAAAGTCCAAAACTACCTCAGAAAACTGTCTATGGAGATTCTCAGTCATCCAGGTCATAGTTGTCTCCAAAGGTGCTTTTTCAAGAGGCAACTGGACTTTCTGTTTCTTCTTTGAAGACGTTTTGTTTCTCATCCAAGAAGCTTCTTCAGCTCAGGTGGCTTCAACGACTCTCTAAAAAATGGAAATTCTTCCATTCCCCACCGTTCAGTCAGAGCTAAAGAAGCTTCTTGGATGAGAAGCAAAACGTCTTCAAAGAAAAAACAGAAAGTCCAGTTGCCTCTTGAAAAAGCACCTTTGGGATACCTCAGAAAATTGTTGTGACAACTGCTAAAAAGGGATTCAGAGATGAACACAAATGGTATAAATGGCTAGAAGATAGGAATAAAAAGTAAGAAAATAAGTAACAGTGATGAGTTGGAGACTAGGAATATCAGTAATATGGTACCAAATAAATATTGTATGCAGAATATGACAATGATACAAATAAGAAACATAATATGTAAGAAGTAGAATAAGAAAATATTAAGAAATAAGGGAACCGTAAATATGTATATATAAATAAGAAGGGGGAGAAAATGTAAAATATGGAACATCGATATGAAATTGTTGCAATATGGCAAAATGTTTTGTGTTTTTTCATGTTTAATTTATTTATTTTTATGTATGTGTATGTTTCAGTGTTGTACATACGTTTGTTTTTTTAAGATAAAAATAATAAAAATTATTAATAATAATAAAAAAAGAGATGAATACTTTGATTTCTCCCTATTGCAGTCTTTTAAAATCTCACATTTTACTAAGGTAGTCTTATTTGAAAAGAAGAAGAAAAACCCATCCATCTGTCATGGCTAATTTAAGTTGGAACAAGCCTCGCTACCAAGGGAGAACATGTTATTCCTGCCTGCCTGCCTTGTGGATGTTAGAGATGTGGGGTCTGTCTGGAAAAAATGAAAAAGCTGAATTGGCGACTGAAATTCAGTATCCCCAAAGTAGGATTCACAGTCAGACTTCAATGGCTAAACCAGGATCACAACCTCCAAAGGGTTTGATATTTATTTATCAAAATGCTTATATGAGCCGCGGTGGCACAGTGGTTAGAGTGCAGTACTACAGGCTACTTCTGTTGATCACTGGCTGCCAGCAGTTTGGCAGATCGAATCTCACCAGGCTCAAGGTTGACTCAGCCTTCCATCCTTCCGAGGTCGGTAAAATGAGGAGCCAGATTGTTGGGGGCAATATGCTGACTCTGTAAACCGCTTAGAGAGGGCTGTAAAGCACTATGAAGCGGTATATAAGTCTAAGTGCTATTGCTATTATATCTGGTCACTGGACCTTAAAACAGCCATTGTCATCAAAGATATAAAATAGTGAAACAACAATTAGCAGAACCAGGTCCTAGACCAGGGGTGTCAAACTCAAGGCCCGGGGACTGGATCTGGCCCGTAGGGTACTTAGATCTGGCCTGCAGGGCCGCCCTGGAAACAGCAAAGGACCGGCCCGCAGTGCTTCCATCAGCGAAAACGGGCTCCCGAGCTCCGTTTTCGGCTGCCACAGCCTCCTGCAACCCTCTGCCAGTGAAAATGGAGATTGGGAGGGTTGCACGCGGCCCTCCCGAGCTCCATTTTCACTGGCAGAGGGTTGCAGGAGGCTGTGGCAGCTGAAAATGGAGCTGAGGAACAGTGGTGAAATCCTATTATTTTTACTACTGGTTCTGTGGGCGTGGCTTGGTGGGCATAGTATGGTGTCGCTTGGTGGGCTTGGCTTGGTGGGCATGGCAGGTGAAGGATACTGCAAAATATCCATTCCACCCCACTCCAGGGGAAGGGTACTGCAAAATCTCCATTCCCACCCCACTCCAGGGGAAGGATACTGCAAAATCTCCATTCACCCCACTCCAGGGGAAGGATACTGCAAAATCTCCATTCCACCCCACTCCAGGGGAAGGATACTGCAAAATCTCCATTCCCACCCCACTCCAGGGGAAGGATACTGCAACATCTCCATTTTCCACCCCACTCTGGGGCCAGCCAGAGGTGGTATTTGCCGGTTCTCCAAACTACTCAAAATTTCCACTACCGGTTTTCTGAACTACTCAAAATGTCCGCTACCGGTTCTCCAGAACCTGTCAAAACCTGCTGGATTTCACCCCTGCTCGGGAGCCTGTTTTCACTGGCACAGCCAGTGGCACCCCCGACATGAGTGACATTGAGCTGGCCATGCCCCCCTGGCCACGCCCACCTCGCCCCCCCCCAAGGTCAAACACAACCCTGATGCGGCCCTCAGTGAAATCGAGTTTGACACCCCTGTCCTAAAGCAAATCTCAGACAGGTTTCCTCTTAGACTAGCCCAATATGGTTTTCTTTATTTGAAGTAACAAAGCTCTCCTCTTCTCAGAAGGCAGGGAGGGATGCATAAATGTGATCTCCAGGGAAATCTGACTCTACCACCAATATTAAATAAGAAACCATTTTTTCCCCTCCATCATAAGGAGCCATAGTACAGTTTAGAGCCTATAAATAAACCCAGAGGAAAAGTCAACTTCTAGATCCCGCAATTTCAAATGACTTACAATGTTGTTGCATTACAAATGTGAACTTAATACTGAAGGGAAGATATTTGAAAAGTGACGTGCAGCCTTGATGTGATCTTGATCAGATCCTGCATGGGATGCAGGCCATAAATTAAATAGATGAAGTATGAATAAAGATATGTCATGCTGCCTTGATTTTTGTTGTTGTGGTTGTTGTTTAGCTAAAAACAAATACTCAGATGCTTTGGGTAGGGAGGAATCTTCAAACCTGCATCAAATTAATTTCATTTAAGGCATAATTTGATAATAAATTATGGAGATGTCACCTCCTTGCCCATCTAGGCATGGCAAAACACATCTGCTTCCTAAGCTAAAGCGATTCTCAACCTTACCTTTGGTTTTTAGAGTTGGAGGCAAAGACTTTGCACAAAAAGATTTGAGAGTTTGTTGTTGTTGTTCTTGTTGTCCCTTGTTTATAGAGTCCTATCAGCAGCTGCATTGATCCTTCTCAACCATCCATTGTTGCCTAGAAAAATTTCCTTACTATTTCTTTGTCAGAAGATTTCAGAAGGAAGGAAGAGGGTAGGAGGAGAGAGGGAGGCTTGAAGGAAGGAGGAGAAGGAGAAGAAAAGAGAGGTGAGAAGAGGTTGAGAAAGAGGAGGAGAAAGTGAGAGGAAGGAAGAAGAGGGAAGTAGGAAGAGGGGAGAGAAGGAGAAAGAAGGTAGAGAGGGAGGGAGGTAAAGAGAGAGGGGAGTGATATGATATGGTGGGGGAAACAGACGAGTAATCTGATAATGATATATGTAAATTATTATGTTTGTTTATTTGATAATAATGTATAAATGTATGTTAATATCTGACAAGATGTTGAGGTATATGTACTGATGTATATATGTGGAGAGTTAAAAAATAAAAAAAAATTTGCAGAGAAGATTTCAGAATCAAATCCAAGAAGTTTATTTATTTGCACTCACTATTATTTCTAAAACTCTACAAGCTATTGTCTCAAAAGTGGACATGAAGATGAAAGAAAAAAGCATCGTGTTGGGCTCTTTTTTAGGCACTTACTTTATAAAAAAAACCTCTGTTTTTGAACTGTACACATTCATATGGCTATTGTCAGGGTTCCGAGTAACGCATCCACCGAAAGCAGAACTCTGAGGCAGGTAGAGTCCTCAAAGAACATGTTTATTGGAAACATCATATCAGCACAGCTAGTGAAAACCAACTCTAAAAGTTCCCGCGGTTTTCACCTAATTAAAAGAGCAAAAGTTCCCCCTCCCAGATGTCACCAGTCACATTGTCCAATGAATATAGCTGGCAGGCTGCTTGGTCACTCCTCTCCTCCTTCAGCAGCCACCTGTTGAGATGACCTTGGTTCCTACAGGAAAACTTTTTGTTTTGACTGTTAGCCAGTCTATCTACTTCTCCCCTCCTTCCCCCTTTCAATGCTCTTGGCAACTATGAGGCAGGAAAGGATGGCTTCAGCCAGGTCAGCTTCAGAGTTTACTGAAACTCCACAGCAGCTTGTTCTTAGCAACCACACTGAAGTTGTTTTTCATTCCTTTCTACCATCGCCATTCTTTGCCCTTCCACCCTTCCAACCTCGTCTACAACTTTGGGTTTTCTTCAAAAATTTTCATCATCCAAAATCTCATCAGATCTCAGCCTGCTCACCCTTATGCATCATAGAAGATCAACTGGTGCTATACTTGTTGCAAACTTTCATGCGGGTGTCTCTATTTTATAAAACTTGGAGATTTGGGGGTTTCATACGTGTCGGTTCCCTCATTTATGCAGGGAAAAAAACAACAACCTAGAGCTATTCTCCTCCAACTGTCTTCTCAAAGTTCAGTTTGCCTGGCCCGTGTATTCTTGTAGACAGAGGGATCTGAGAGTCTATTATTGTGAGAATTCAAGGGACACTTATATGAAAAAAATGACCTTCTTTGTTTATTCCACCATGCTTTGGAAAATGCGCTTACCTCCCTAAAAGTCTTCTACAAGAAGTTAAGATGGTGCTTCAAGCAGCCATTTAGATAACAAAATATTTTGTGCCTAATCAAGTAGGTACCAGTGTACTATTTTTGTTATCTTGTTTTGGACATATAAATATCCAAATTGATCAGTGTAAATGTGTTTATAACCAGTTCCTCCCTCCTCCCTCGTCTTCAATATTGAGAAAGACTAGCCCTTCTTCTTCTTCTTCTTCTTCTTCTTCTTCTTCTTCTTCTTCTTCTTCTTCTTCTTCTTCTTCTTCTTCTTCTTCTTCTTCTTCTTCTCCTCCTCCTCCTCCTCCTCCTCCTCCTCCTCCTCCTTCTAAACCCCTCTCACTTTTAGCACTGATGATGTTACTTAGTTGGGTTGTCAGGGTTCCAAGTAACACCCCCAACGAAAGAAGACTCCGGCTTGAGGCTTGAGATTCCTCAAAGATTCTTCTTCTTTCTTCTTCTTCTTCCACTTCAGGTGTTGAGGGAAATACAAAGTTCTCGTTCAATCCTACCATTTCCCGCTGGTTCCCTCTTTATAATGTGTGGACAGACTCCAAAACAAGGATAGATCCCTCACCCTTTCATCTTTTGAGATATTTTCATTTTATCTATTGCTGTTAACAAACATTATTCATCAAAGAAGGCAAGTTTTCTCTCAATTCGTAGCCACGCAGCCCAAGTGGTAACTGTGCTTTACAGTGTTATAGTTATACAATTTTGATCAAAGGCATTTCCCCCCCAGAATGATCTCTTTTACCCCTGTGCCGCAACCTCCATCCTCAGTGGGAGGAACCAGCAAGAGTGGTAGGAAGAGAAGGGAGGAAGTTATGGTAAATTATAGTTTGGATGTTACTTTCTGAAAGAATAATGGCTTTCATTCAGAGATATTTATTGCTTCCCACTGTGATCTGACAGACAAATCACATCACTCCATATTGCCCTGGAGACCTTTGGAGAGAATGATGTACAGTTCTTCACCATCCTCCAGCATGGATGTATTTATGAATCAAAACATTCTTGTAGAATTCCCTTTGAAGTCTGCCAGAACATGTTTGTTTAGGACCAAAATCCAACTTGGCAAAAGAGTCTAACTCCATTTTTAACTATCTTAAGAACTATCTTTTTAGTTCTTCTACTACAGGGGTGTCAAACTCAAGGCCTGGGGGCCGGATCTGGCCAGGGGTGAAATGCTCCCAGTTCGGGTGTGCCTGCGGGTCGCCGGACAGCCAGTAGCGATGGAAGCGGGAGACTTCGCCCACCTGCCCGGACACCGCCATTTGGGTTCTTTTACCATCTGCGCATGCGCAGAACACTTTGCGCATGCGCAGAGGGTAAAAGAAACCAAATGGCAGCGTCTGGGTGGGTGGGCAAAGTCTCCTGCTTCCATCACTACCGGCTGTCCGGTGACCCGCAGGCATGCCCGAACAGGGAGCATTTCACCCCTGGATCTTGCCCACAGGGCCACCCTGGAAACATTGAAGGACTGGCCTGCAGTGCCTCTGCCAGCAAAAATGGAGCTTGGGAGGGCCATGGGTGGCCCTCCTGAGTTCTGTTTTCACTGGCAGAGGGTTGCAGGCGGCCGTTGCAGGCGAAAACAGAGCTTGGGAGCCCATTTTCGCTGGGAGAGCACTCAGACCACTGCAGGCGCCCCCGACATGAGTGACATTGAGCTGGCCATGCCCCCCTGGCCATGCCCCCCCAGCCGCCCAAGGTCAAACACAACCATGATGCGGCCCTCAATGAAATTGAGTTTGACACCCCTGTTCTACTAGTTTATTGGTGTAAGGATAGACTAAGGACATCATACCTCAGTCTTCTGAATCAGGATCTTCACCATGAATGGACAGAACTGAAATTGGTCTGTAGGTAACAAAAGATCTAATTATATTCTATGACTAGTTTAATGAAAAGAAGGACCAAGGGTGACATGATAGCAGTGCTCCAATATCTCAAGGGTTGCCACAAAGAAGAAGGGGTCAACCTATTCTCCAAAGAACCTGAAGGCAGGACGAGAAGCAACAGATGGAAACTAATAAAGGGGAGAAGCACTTAGAATTAAGGAGAAATTTCCTAACAGTGAGAATAATTAATCAGTGAAACAACTTGCCTCCAGAAGTTGTGAATTCTCCAACACTGGAAGTTTTTAAGAAGAGTTTGGACAACCATTTGTCTGAAATGGTATAGGGTTTCCTGCCTGAAGACCTCCAATGTTCCTTCCAACTTTGTTATTCTGTATTTAGAAACACAAGTACATGTTCAGTTTGCATTTTTTTTAAGTGAAAGCAAGCTGAATCGATCTTTTCAGACTAAGAGAAAGCACTTACATTTCAGTTTTTCCATTTCCCCAAATTTTATGATATAGCTCTTAGCTCTTTTATAGTTTGGAAGGGTGCTAACATGCACATAAATATGCACGTGTTTAAGCTAAATTATATTGGAAATGTGTACTTTATATAAACTGCATGTTTTAGGTAAAATGTATAAAAATATGAATTTTATGTGTCGGACATCCAGTTTGGGTCGCTTTCAAATATTCATTTCATCTTTTTTCTACATTTACCAGCAGTTGTTAATAAATCCTAAATGTCTATTCGCACATGTATTTTCAAACATTTTTTTTTCCTCAATGCTTATGCTATTAAATGTACTTAATCTGTGCAAAGGACTATGTCAAAACAAATGGAAAATGTCAACATTGATGGATCACCGAAAGTCCCACCTGTACATTTGTCTGAAAGATGTGCATCAGATTGTATCAGAATTCTTAAAATATTCTTCAGTTGTACAAAATCTGGCTTGAAGCAGCATTTTCCGAAAAAAGATGGAGGTTTCTGGAAAGCTCAAGGATATTTCAATGAGCCCAGACGGTCTCTTTGGGGATTTCCACAAAGCCCTTAATGAATTCATCTTGCTTTGTATTCCAAAAGCTACTGCTAATGAGACAAAGATCAAATCTGTACTGGTATTTCCATTGCTGCTTCAATTTCAAGTAATGCTGGCTGCCTTCTTAAATAAGACTGGAAAGTTTGTAAGAGCGGAGAAAAGATCAGCAACCCATGTGACAGAGGAGAGGAGAAAGGAAGAGAGGGAGGGAATGTGTCTGGTCCTATAAAAAGCAATTAAGTCTGAAGCTCTGATGTTCTTTCTTGACTTCCTTGCATGGCAAAGCACAGAACTACCATCAAGGAGCTGATGGACAGATCATTTGCAAAAGCTACTCCTGACACTTTCAAACCCTTGTGTTTCATTTATCTGTCACCTTTGTTTACTCCCATTTGTATACTTAGCTAATTTGACTTGACACAATAAGGGCACAGCCAGAAGAAGCAAATTACATCATTTAAATATTTTATACAATACCAGAAAGAGGAAGAGGAAGAAGAAAAAGAGGAAGGGGGAGGGAGGATTTAACTTTACCTCCTACTTGCTTGTTGGTTTATATATATATATATTTCAATAGGAAGGGCGTTAAGTGGGTTTAAACAAAAGTGAAAATCATTATGTCCAAACTATGCATGAATTTATAATAAAACTTCTAAAGAGATGTGCAAAGCTGTGCTTTTGCTAATGGGAATTGATTCTGAATTATATTCATTTTTAACTAGGTTTAATGAACTTTCCTTGTACATTGCTCCCAGCTGTTCATTATTCCATTAAGTGCCATTTAATTGAGCAGATGAGTACTGAAGATAACAACTCGAGATGGGATTTGTTTACCAAACTCCATACCGGCTCACAAACTCCTGAAAAACTCCAAGCGTGATGGGGATCATCCCCACATTTGGCAGAGGATGGGTGGGATTGCCCAAGAGTTAAACCACTTTCATTAAATATACTTTAGTTAGTTACTTAGTTAGTTACTTAGTTTGTTAGTTTACTTTATTGATTAGCCCATAGGCCATATCAAAATATACAGTTCCAAACAGTAAATTATTACTAAAATCGTATAAAAACAATTTAAAATGAAATTGGAATAAAATACAATAATTTAATGTATAAATAAGTAACATGTTCATATTGGTGCAATATATTATAATGTAATGTTACGCACATATATGTATAGAGGATTGTGTATTGTTAGTATGATTTATTGGGTTAGGGATTTTCTTTCTTTCACTGTGAGTTATTGATATGTATTTATGTTGGGGGGGGATTTCACGAAGGGAGGCTCAGCCAATCTCATTGTACACATGTTGTACATTGACAATAAAGGTTGAATTGAATTGTAAAATAAGATACAATTATATTTCAGTATCACTCCTACAATCTACCCCAATCAGTCTCACATACGCCGATCTCAACCGAACCGAACCATTTTGCTCAAGTACTGTGCCGTATTAAATGTTTTCAAATTCTGGCCGCACATAAGGTATGTTGTTTTAATATGGGGTTCCCATATTAAATTCCCATAAATATACTTAAAAGAAGACTTAAAGAATACTTAAAAGAAGTATCTCTGATTAAAACAATTCATGGCAGCGTCTTCTTCCCTACAAACTTAGGAAAAAAAGAAAATTATCAAGTCTTCAAACAGCTATTTTAAAAAAAAAACAGAATTCAGAACTGGATACAACTCTAAAAAAAAAAAAACAGACTCTGAATTAGCTCAGGAAAAAAGCAACAGTTTTACCCTTATGAAATGCCTATGATTTCCTAGTCTGAATTCACTGCAGTATTTTTTTTAATGGTAACATAACCTCAGGTGTTTTTCAATCTTCAGCTCAGAATGGTCCATTCTCCTATTCTATGGCTACCTGGGAACGAATCAGTCACTTTTATTTCCAATCAAATGTTAAGCACTGAAGAGTTCATTGAACTTGGCAGGTAGAGCGGATGGCCAACTCTAAAGTGGCATCTCCACAATTGCTACTTTCTATTCTTCGTGTTCATGCCAGGGTTAGTATTGTCAGGTTTCAAATATTACTCAGTTTCTTTAGGAATCAGGTTCACTGGAACAGTTCAACCAAGAATGACATTTCTACTAATTCAGTTGCATGCTGTTTCCCATAACATGTGAATGGAAAGATGTTGCAAGGCGGAATTTCGCACCTTTCTAAAGTATTTCCACATATTTTAAAATATATTTTAGACATGGTGATACACAGAATTGCAGCAAGATGTTTTAGAAAAACAAAAGCCAATGAGTATAATAACATATTCACAATAGTTCAGAAGATGCAGATAGGGTCCATTTCTATTAGTTTTTTTTGTAAAGATTGGATTTCTTCATGCTGGCCTATGATTATCTGTATATTATAGTTCAGTCTACTGGTTAAGGCCACCAGGCTACAAAGCCGGAGATCATGATTTCTAGTCCCACCTTAGCCATGAAAGCTGATTGAGTGACTTTGGGCCAATCAGCAGGAGATTGTGGGTTCTAGTCCCGCCCTAGGCATGAAAGCAGCTGGGTGACTGTGGCCCAATCACCAGGAGATGGTGAATTCTAGTTCCACCTAAAAATGAAAGCCAGCTGGGTGACTTTGGGTCAATCTCTAGAAAATGGAGAGTTCTAGTCCCGCCTTAGGCATGAAAGCCAGCTGGGTGACTTTAGCCCAACTGGGTGACTTTAGCCCAACTGCCCTCACAAGGTTGTTGTTGTGGGGAAAATTGGAGGAGGACGGTGTGCTGAATATGTTCACCACCTTGAGTTATTTGTAAAAATAATAAAGGTGGGATACAAGCAACCAAATAAGTAGCTGTGGTTCATAAATGCGGTTTGTTTTTTTATTTTTTACATATAATTTTACAACTTGCTTTGTGTGATGGGGATATAGGAAACTGATGCTTCAGTTGCTTCAGTCATGTGGAAAAGATAGTTGTGCAGTCTGGGGATGGCATTAAAAACAATTTCATTCAACATATTGCTACTGGAGTTTCTCATTGTATTCTTTCTACATCTCTAATAAGCAGGTGACATAAGTTTGGCTGATCTTAGAAAAATGGAAGCTCGCTTCATTATTTTGTACCATTTTATTTTTATTTTACTTATCAAACCTTCTAAGCTCAGGGCAACTTGTCCTGCCCTCAGATGCTTTGGAGAATAGACTGACCCCCTCTTCTCTATGACCGCCCCTTAAATATTGGAAGACTGCTATCGTGTCACCCCCTAAACCAGGGGTGGGTTCCTCCCGGTTAGGACAAACTGGTAGCGACCTGCTGGTGACATCACGATGACATCACCGATCCGGTTCGGTCAGTGCCGGTCTGTGGGAGCCGCCATCTTTTTTTTTTTAATTTTTTTAATTATTTTTTTGAATTTATTTATTTATTTTTTCTTCTGCGCATGTGCAGAAGCCGAGTTTCCAGCACTGCGCATGTGTCGCCATCTTGTTTTCAGCTTTTTAAAATATTTTTTAAAATATTTTTTATTTTTTTTTACTGCACAGGAGGAAGCGAACCGGCAGCGAGGTAAGTTAGAACTCACCCCTGCCCTAGACCTTATCTTCAGTAGATTAGACATTCCCAGTTCCTGCAACCATTCATGGTACTTGATGGCAGGTCATCTTTGTGACAGAGTAAAGCCACAAAAAACTCTACTAATCTGAAGACATCTGGGTGTATTCATTTATTTAAAATATTTCTATTAAAAAAAAAACTTGCCATCACACTTTGTGCCAAGTAAATTGACGTTAACTGCAATACTTCACTTGGAAACTCTTTGAGTCCTAACTACTTCAGTATTTCTGCTTTGCTTTCTCTTGCTTCATTAAGTGGTACCACTCAGATCTCTTTAACCCTGAGCATTAGACCAGATGATAATGAAAAAAGAAATTCTGCTCGCAGTTCAAAGTAACCTCTGTCAAATTCATACAAAATAAATCAGGTTTGGTGCTTTGCAGGTGGCATGTTTCAGTTTGTTACCCTGATGGCTTATCTTGTACTCCCTGGCTCTTCAATTATGCAATATTTCCTGTTCTCATTATGGACCTTCAAACATCCATGAAAATACCCTCATTTGGAGCTTCTCCTGTCCTTGTTAAATTTTGATCTCATATAACGGAGAAACATAATGGCGTTAAGTCCAATGTAGAGTCAAATTGAGAAAAGATGAAAAAGATCTCTTCGTTTCAGTCTCTAAGCAACCCTTCTGTAACCCAATTCTCGCTTGTCCAAATCAATTAATTTGCAAGCTAGTTTTACCCTTTTACTGTATCAGTGCAGATAACTTACGGTAAGTAAAGATGGACATATTGTGTGTGGCTGGTAAAGATGGACAAATTTGCTCTCCCAATTTTGCTCAGTTTGTAATTCCACCCCACCCCCCTCTTTGGCTTAAGATTCCTAGGTCTTTATCAGATTTATTTTTATCAGGGATGAAATTTGATGACATCCTTATTTTCAAATACATTTATCCTGATCTATGCATCTTTGTACACATTTTTTTTCCATGATAGATTCCTTTTCATACAGTGTCTTCCTTTTCCCAAACTATTTCTCCAAATAAAATGTGTTATTCTGCGTTCTTACCCCTGATATTCCCACTTACATTCACACTTTTTCTGAGATGCAAACTTCATTGC
The DNA here is from genome assembly GCA_003457575.1 of Thermophis baileyi. Taxonomy (NCBI): domain Eukaryota; kingdom Metazoa; phylum Chordata; class Lepidosauria; order Squamata; family Dipsadidae; genus Thermophis; species Thermophis baileyi. Next base: position 191,381 of record QLTV01004012.1, on the reverse strand, counting down.
AAAAATTGGAAAAAGGACAGATTTTGACACATTCCTGTTTTCTAGTTTGTATATAGATGTTCACAGCGTGCATATATAAAGTTCTTATTGCAATGGGAAGTGTCTTCACTTATAATGTGAAAGGAATGGTTTGTGACAGATTTCACACATTTAAAAATACCAGCTAGTCCAAACAAAAGGAATTTTGCAGTTTTCTGTACTGTAGTTATAAGACCTGTTTTTTTTTTTCCTAATTGGGAGGTCTGCCAACTTCATGTTGTTACATGTACATAATTATTGTGACTCATTAAAGCAGCTATCTCTATGTCTAAGATTACTACAATTACGATACAAGTTCCAGCTGCTTTAATAAGATACAGGCAAGCAATGCACAGTCCCATTAATTTCTGAATTTAATTACAGCTGCTGTGACAAAACAAATCCAGTCTTGAAGACAGGAAGGCTTCTTATTCTTCCCTTCTAACAATACCCCATGTTGCGTGTTACAAGCTGCTTTGGAAATTCGCATCTGGCTCTGAAGCCAACTTCCTTCCATCCCTTCTAGTCTTCCTTTGAAATTCCATCAGCAGAGACAAGTTATTGGAGAGGAACTGATAATAATGAGTTTGCAATTGATTACAATTGATTCCCCCATCAGGCAGGGTGGAAAAATTGAGAAAGCATGTCAAGCAATCGCCATACATTTAAAATGTCTTACTGATTAAATGCCGTAATTGTTTTCTCCAGGTTTTTTTTTTTTTTTAGTTAACTAAAGTACAACATTCCTTGTGTCAGGAAGCATGTTCCTGCACAGGGTTTTTGGACTTATGAAAGTCCAAAGCTTGTGTATTTAGAGGCCTGTGTTTGATTTCAGCTGTCTGAAAATTTGAAGATTGTGCTGTATTGATTGACTAGTGCTTATGGTTTCACCACACTCCTCTAATCTAGGGGAAGGGGAAAAAATCAAATTCCTTTATTCCTTTCAAAGTGAAGTGCAAGAAAATTAACTTCAAGAGGGATCTTGGAGTTCTAATGGACAATCACTTAAAAATGAGCCAGCAGTGTGCTGCAGCTGCCAAAAAAGCTAATTCAGTCCTAAGCTGCATTAACAGAAGGATAGAATCAAGATCACGTGACGTGTTAATACCATTTTAGAATGCTCTGGTAAGACAACACTTGGAATACTGCATCCAGTTTTGGTCACCACAATATAAAAAATATGTTGAAACTCTAGAAAGAGGCAGAGAAGAGCAACAAAGCCATGGTAGCGCAGTGGTTAGAGTGCAATACTGCAGGCTACTTCTGCTGACTGCTGGCTGACTGCAATTTGGCAGTTCGAATGTCACCAGGCTCAAGGTTGACTCAGCCTTCCATCTTTCCGAGGTGGGTAAAATGAGGACCCAAATTGTTGGGGGCAATATGCTGACTCTGTAAACCACAGAGAGGGCTGTAAAGTGGTAGATAAGTCTAAGTGGTATTGCTATTAGGGGACTGGAGACTAAAACATATGAAGAACGTTTGCAGGAATTGGGTATGTCTAGTTTAATGAAAAGAAGGACTAAGGGTGACATGATAACAGTGTTCCAATATCTAAGGGGCTATCAGAGAGAAGAGGAGTCAATCTATTCATCAAAGCACCTGAGGGCAGGACAAGAAGCAATGGATGGAAACTAATCAAGGAGAGAAGCAACCTAGAACTAAGGAGAATTTTTCCAACAATGAGAACAATTAATCAGTGGAATGAATTCCCTCCAGAATTTGTGGGTGCTCCACCACTGGAGGTTTTTAAGAAGAGTTTGGACAACCATTTGTCTGAAATGGTATAGGGTTTCCTGCTTGAGCCGGGGGTTGGACTAGAAGACCTCCAAGGTCCCTTCCAACTCCGTTATTCTGAAGTACTGAACAAGATTCATAAGTGGGTCTATTTTTTTAAAGGGCAATGTGAAACACAGGGAGATGTAAGAAACAGAAGTCTTGAAAATTGGACCATTCCAACATGACTGGACCCTTTTTGCTTCCCTTTCTCCAACAGAGGTGGGCAGGTCATAACATTATCTGCACAATTTCTTACTTTAATGCATTTCAAGAAATTAGAGTCCTGTCACCTCTTAAAACTTAAACAATATCATTTCAGGAGATGTATTTATTTTGTTTTGTTTTTTTATTTTAAACTAGAAGGCACTTTACTCCATGTATGATTAAATACAGATTTCCAAATGCCTTCTCAAAATACTCATTTCTTAATATATCTGGAAACATTAGTTGTTGGGTTTTTTTATGTGTTTTGTCTGAGAACTATGTTAAGAGTATCCAGAAAGAAGAAAGGCAGGAGAAGACTATATTCCAATCTGCTTATTTGACAAGAAAATACGATGATTATGGACCAAGGAGAAAACCATACCCTTTCCAACACTGCAGGTATATAAACAGAGAGCAAATCCCACACTCATTAGCACTGATGGTATTACCTAGTTGTAGAATGAAATGTCTGCAAGAGAGCACCAAGGACAACAAAGGAAGAGGAGCCGAGGTGGCGCAGTGGTTAGAGTGCAGCACTGCAGGCTACTTCAGCTGACTGCTAGCTGCAGTTCGGCGGTTCAAATCTCACCGGCTCAAGGTTGACTCAGCCTTCCATCCTTCTGAGGTGGGTAAAATGAGGACCCAGATTGTTGGGGGCAATATGCTGACTCTGTAAACCGCTTAGAGAGGGCTGTAAAAACACTATGAAGCGGTATATAAGTCTAACTGCTATTGCTATAAAGAAGACATCGTTTAGACCTGTGCATACTGGAATCTGGATCTATCAAAGCTCTTACATGCCATGGAATTTGTTTTAAAAAAAGATCTTAATATACAGCTATAAGTTTCTAAGTATATCCTGCAAAGCAGCAGGATCTAAGGAGTCAGTTGTATGACATTCTTGTTTTTTGTTTTGTTTTTTGGACAGCAATGCTACACATGGAGAAATGTGTGAAGGGGACCATGATAGGTTACAGGGGGCCCTGCTGCTCTCTGGATCTGTTACAGAAGCTTGAAGGCAGCCCAGGAACTCAAACAAGCTCTTCCAGAGAGCTAATAATTAAAAGGAGTTAAGCTTAGCTTCTGATAGGAAGCTTTTTCCCATTGAAAAGAAAAACAATGGGGTGGGGTGAAGTGCTCAAATGACAAAGAAAAGTGGCACCTTAAAAAAAAAACCCAGAAGGAACTTTAGGGAAATGAAGGAGAATTTGGACTGAGGAAGACAACGGCTGCTGTGTGTTGGCTAAAGACCTTGAAATAAACCCTTCTGACTTAAATATGAAGAGCGTTGGTTTGAAAGGAGCCTGGAGATTCCTGAAGAGAAACAGCCACATTTAGAATCGAATAGAACTGGAAGGGACCTTGAAGGTCTTCTAATCCAGCCCCCTGCTCGAGCAGGAGAACCTATACCAGTGGTGGGTTGCTACCGGTTCACCCCGGTTCGGGCGAACTAGTAGCAGCAGCGGCGGCAGGCTCCGCCCACCCGCCCGGATGTCACCATGGACGATCTGCGCATGCTGCACATCTCCAAACTGGTAGCAAAGGTAAGTGAAACCCATTACTGACCTATACCATCTCAGACAAATGACTGTCCAGTCTCTTCTTAAAAACCTCCAGTGATGGAGCGCCCACGATTTCTGAAGGCAACTTCTGTTCCACTGGTTAATTGTCCTCACTGTTAGGAAGTTCCTCCTAAATTCCAGGTTGCTTCTCTTTTGATCAGTTTCCAACCATTATTTCTTGTCCTGCGCTCTGGTGCTTTGGAGAATAATTGGACCCCTTCTTCTTTGTGGCAGCCCCTCAAATACTGGAATACTGCTATCATGTCACCCCTAATTCTTCTTTTCTTTAGAGTAGCCAGACCCAAAACCTGCAGCCGTTCTTCATATTGTTTAGTCTCCAGGTCTTTGATCATCTTAGTTGCTCTTCTCTGAACTTTTTCAGTAAAAAAAAAACCTTTTTTTAAATTTGGAGAAAGGAGCTGAAGAAACTTTGGAAGCAGCCTGGGTCAGACTGTCTTTGGTTTGGAGGATCTGGGAGGAGCCAAAAGGGAGAGGAAGATGATGTTCTATCAACTTAAAACTATAATTACCACTTTCAGAGAGAGAAAGACCATTATCCCCACCACTTTCCTTAATTCTAAATAGGGATAGAGTGTTTAGAAATAGAACTGAATAGTTACGGCTTAAGAAAACCATATAAAGTCCATACATATCCCATTATTAGATTAGAATATTAGATTAACAGAGTTGGGAGGGACCTTGTAGGTCATCTAGTCCAAGCAGGAGACCCTACACCATTTCTGACAGATGGCAGTCTAGTCTCTTCTTGAAAGCTTCCAGTGATGAAGCTCCCACAACTTCCAAAGGCAAGCTGTTCCATTGGTTGATTGCTCTCACTGTCAGAAAATTTCTCCTTATTTCTAGGTTGAATCTCTCCTTGATCAGTTTCCATCCATTATTCCTTGTCTGGCCTTCAGGTAGCTAGAGAACATTAGAGAACATTTAAGCTGCATTATGTTAAGTAAAAGAGCATGAATTCCATTTGCAAAGTATTTTAAATCTCAGCCGAGAGCTTCATTCTTTCTTTGTTGGTCAGCAGTAAAAATGGACAAGAGAAGGAGGGTGGGAGAAACAGCCAGGCTTGACTTATCCAGCTGTAAATAATATTGCCAACTAATGTTCTGAACTCCGACAAGGGATGCTGTTTGTCTTGATAAAGGAGATGGGAGGAACCACAAGGAATATTGATTTCACCAACCCCATGAAGGTACAAAAAGCCCTTGAAGGGGATTCTTTGATCCTTTAAAATAAAATGATTTAAATCAAGGACTAGGATACAGTAGGTCTTGGTCATGAGTAGAAATCAAGGGTGAAAACAGAGCTGGAAATAAAGAATCCAGACTTCTTCTTGGGAGGGTGGGGAATACAATATATATTCAGCTGTAAGAGGAAAGCAATCTGTAATATTTTCTATTTATGCTCAGATATTGTGACTTTTTTTTTTTTTGGCTAAACTTCTCCCCTCGCCCCTTTTTATTTTTGGCTTAATAAAATATGCTTAAGTCCAAAAGACAAAGAGAAAAAAATCATTTCTCACTTGGAAATAATGGCTTGTTTTTTTTACAGCCCTGATGCCATCTCCTCTTGCCTATTGTTCTCTGTTATAGAAAACAGGATACGTCCCCCGAATATTACTGCATAAAGGCTCCATGGCCCCAAATTCATAACCCTTTCTCTGTATTTTTCTGCTAGGGAAGACTATTAACTCCGACTTAGCTTCTGATTGATGGCTAACCAGCTAACTTTGTTTTATTGCACAGCCCCCAAATATGCATCATTTGGAGCCATGTGGGCAAATGGATGTTAAATAATACAATTCTCCCAATGTTTATTACGCCTGCAAAATGGGAGCACATTTCACTGAAGCCTATTTGAGGAGATTTACTAATCACTTATTTTCTTGATGTTCAATGTTTGGCTTATTAAACTAATTAAGATGTATGTTCATTGACCATGGCTTCACAGGAGGTAAATTTGGTACCATATTTTATTGTTTTTTAGCCTTGAGCTATTAGCTGTTGCATGTCACCCAGCGAACCAATCAAGATTTAGTGTTATAATCCCCATAACACAATCGGGAAGAGTTATTAGTGTGTACCCATTTAAAAAAAAAAAGAAAAAGAAAAAAATCTATGTAATCCAATGAGTTCATGTGAGGTCTTGGGGTAAAATGATTGAAAATTTGGCATCTCATCATTCCAGATTCCACCATTGCCTCTGCCCTCCCGCCCCCCCCCATACAATAGCCTCATTTGGTTGGATGCAAACAGGAGAAATTGAAATCTGAATATGAGCACTAATTATTTCTAATTTAGAGATGAATAGTCTGTGTCCTTCAAGTGTAGTTGAACTGTGCATGGTTTGGTAGCTATAACTGATATTAAGTCTTCCTTCCTTCCTTCCTTCCTTCCTTCCTTCCTTCCTTCCTTCCTTCCTTCCTTCCTTCCTTCCTTCCTTCCAGGCCACTCCACCTGTGAATGACTCTGAGTGGTGTACATCCCTATTTTTAACCCAGTTGTATTGTGCTAAACAATAAGAAAACATACCACTGGAGACATTAATCAAACTAAGCAATTAATTGAAAAAATAATTCTTTCACAGCCAGAGGGAACTTGCTCACTCTACAGCCTGCAATGATGTGATGAAATAGCTACATTTTAATGGCCTTAATAGTGAACGAGTCTTAACAGAGGAGGAGCAACTTAGAATTTAACCACATGTGATACATTCCACAATGAAACTTACATCTTTTGGCAAGCATAAGAATGGATTTGATTTTTAACATCTGATTCATCCCATACCTTCTAGTCTTAAAAAACAAAACAAAAAAAACCACTGTTACAGTATGAATCAATTCCTGCTCGTGACTGGATTGTTGTAAAGTCATTGTGCTGAACACATAATTACCTAAGAAATTATGAATTCCAGTTTGGTTAAATGAAATTTAAGCTGCAGAGTCACAGCTATTCCAGGTCTGAGGTGGACAGGTTGTTTTTCCTCAACTTTCCTTTCTTAAGTAGAATTCTAATTTTACCTCCATCTGATTGAGCAAGGGGTACTCCCTCTGAAAAACATACAGAATATCAGCCTCTTTAAAAATGCCCATAGCTAAGGGTAAATTCTTGCCATTCAAAAGATAATTGCTCCCAGTCCTTCTCTACTACTAGCATGTTAATATGGGAACCATTTGCAGAACATTAACCATGCAATTTATTGGACAGAATTCTTCTTTCAAAGCAGCAAATGGTCTTTCGGGCTAGCATGATAAGCTGTAATCATAATTTAGCTAAGAAGGTCCACCTCTGTTAGTCCAGAATGTGGCTCATTAGCTCTGCAGGCAGACGGGGTGCTGACTATTAAATCCTCTTGCCCCACATTTTCCCTTCTATTCAGGGCTATTTTAAATCATTTCCTGGCTGAATGCATTTCTAATTTCCTTTCATTCCAGGCTCAAAGGCTATGAATGAAGTGATAATTCCATTCATAACCAATCGACCTCCCTCTCGTAATGCAGAGAAGAAAAGTCTTGCAGACTCTGAGCTATACTAGAAATCTGATTGTGCAAGTTTTTCCCCCTCTGGTTTTACATTTGCATTTCTTCCTCACTGCAGTTCTCCAAAATATGAACATCTGCATCACAGATAGAGCGGCAACCCATGAAGATGGAATTGAACTGCAATTTCCAAAATCTTCACCAAGTAGTGCTAATGATGAAGGATGCTAGCAGTTATAATCCAGGCTGCAAATTATAATCCAGGCTGCAAGGTGCCTGCTTCTAATCTATATTACTATACCGATAGAAGAGAATATTTGTAGCTCAGGGTTGAACTGTGGAATCCTTGGTGCTCTCTGAACTTGGTAGTTTTCAGTATTGATGATGTTACCTAGTTTGGTAATGAAACATCTGCAAGAAAACAGCCAAGCTCAGAGATCACCAAGGACTAGATCACTATGCTTTGCTTAATATTGTTTTTCAGTGGACACAAACATTAGGTGCTATTTTTCCTAACTCACAAACTGTGATGGACTGTAGTCTGGATTCCCAGTAGGAAGGGGAATACATTCCACAGAAATGAGAGGCAACTCCGTTCTGGGATTAAGTCCCCAATCAGGGGTGGGTTCTGGATCCTTTTGCTGCCGGTTCTCTCAGGGTCACGCCGTGTGCGCACGCGCGCTTCGTGCACAGAGGTGGGTTCCTACCGGTTCTAACCGGTTCTTTAGAACCATTAGTAACTCGGCGATGACGTCACAGAGCTGGTTCTGTTGGTGTCTCTGTGGGCCCCGCCATCTTGGATTTTGCTTCTGCGCATGCGCAGAAGCTAATTTTTGCTTCTGTGCATGCACAGAAGCTATTTTTTGATTGCTGCAGGCATGCATGGCACAACCTTGAGTGAACTGACAGCAAAAGGATCCAGAACCCACCCCTGTTCACATGCGCACACGTGCAGCAATCAAAAAATAGCTTCTGCGCATGCGCAGAAGCAGAAATTAGCTTCTGCGCATGCACAGAAGAAAAATCCAAGATGGCGGCACCCACGGAGACACTGACAGAACCAGCTCCGTGACGTCATTGCCGATTTACTAACGTTTCTAAAGAACCGGTTAGAACCGGTAGGAACCCACCTCTGTCCCCAATTAATGGAATTTAAGTTTTGTTGCCTAACATTCTTCTAATCAAAACTAAATCTGAATTCAATGTATACATTCCAACTTGAAAACAAGGGTAAAAAAAAAAAACTTCTTCAACTGTCTACATTTGTATTTCTCTCCATAGTTCTGAATT
>QLTV01004012.1:154921-171131 GCA_003457575.1 Thermophis baileyi | reverse complement strand
TGGGGAGGGAATGGGGATTTTGCAGTATCCTTCCCTTGGAGTGGGGAGGGAATGGAGATTTTGTAGTATCCTTCCCTTGGAGTGGGGAGGGAATGGAGATTTTGTAGTATCCTTCCCCTGGAGTGGGGTGGGAATGGAGATTTTGCAGTATCCTTCCCCTGGAGTGGGGAGGGAATGGAGATTTTGCAGTATCCTTCCCCTGGAGTGGGGAGGGAATGGAGATTTTGCAGTATCCTTCCCCCAGGAGTGGGGAGGGAATGGGGATTTTGCAGTATCCTTCCCCTGCCACGCCCACCAAGCCACGCCCGCCAAGCCATGCCCACAGAAGGTAGTAAAAAAAATTGGATTTCACCACTGGTACTGCCTATTCTATACCTGCTCATTTGTTTTTTCTTGTTTAATTGTAGGATCTCCTACTTTCCTTTAGAAATAACCATTTATAGAGAAGATGCAGACTTGGTGCCCTTCTGTAACCTGCCACCAATGATTGGGCTACCAGCATATCAGCTGCATCAGCCTTTCATCTGATAAAGATTATACTGATAAAACATCATCTTTTCCCCTCTTCCTCCCCTTTTTTCCCTTTAAAGATGGTGAGAAACAGAGACAGAAGCTGATGGATGCTGGCGATAAACAGCGTATTGCAGCAAACTTTAATTAAAATTATTGTTACAGTTGCATGTCAGGAGCCCACCGTTCATCAGGGAAAATTGATTTCCAATATATTTTCGCAAATAAGTCCATTGGTGTGTATTATCTGATGCTGTAATGAATAGAAAACAACCAAGGGAAGCAGCTGGAGGGACTAACTAGAGGAAACAGGTGTTTAGGGGGAGAAGAAGAACAAAGAACAAAAACTATAATGTAAAAGTTGGAATGACACAGCAGCTTAATCCAACACATTGGAGCCGATTTTTATTATTTTTGAAGCGTTTTCTACAGGAATAAGGAGGACCTTCTGTGGATCAAGTTTTTCCTTCTTTAATCTTTCAGTTAAATGCCCTGAATGCTCCTTGCTGAGAAAGCAGAGTGGTGATTACTGGACAGGTAGCCTTTTATCCAGCTTTGCACCCAAGAAAATGGAGGCAAACTGTGGATCAACACTCTCCAATCAGGACGGCATAAAGGAATGGCTTGTTGTGAAATTAGTGTCAGCGAGGGCCATTAAAAACAGGACAAAGTCACAGCAGAGGGAATGTCATTTTAACAGACCTGACCTTTTCATGTGTACTAATCAATTTCAAGACACATTGTCAAATAGGGTCTGGGCGCAAAGATTGATGTCAACACCCCCCCACACACACCTCTCCCCAGCTTTCTTATTCTATAAAGAAAATAAGTGAAGGAAGAATTCTGGAGTGACAAACCCCGGTTCCTCTAAAGCTGTTACTGCTGGATTTGGAAGTCAGCTTGAGAAGAACTCAGCTAAATCAAAGGAGTGGATATTCTCAGCCAAGAGGACTGGATGTGCTCCTTGAGCATCCTTGCTCTTGACCAGGGATGTCCCACCTTGGCAACCTCAACACCCAGAATTCCCCAGGGATGTCCCACCTTGGCAACCTCAACATCCAGAATTCCCCAGGGATGTCCCACCTTGGCAACTTTAAGACTTGTGGACTTAAAGTGGCTGGCTGGGGAATTCTGGGAGTTGAAGTCCACAAGTTTTAAAGTTGCCAAGGTCGGGCACTACTGCTCTAAGCCCTTGCAAAGCTTTCAAGTTGACACCTTCAGTGTGTTTCACTCTGGGAATGCCAACAATCCGCACCATTTTTTCTTACAATTATGAAATAGGGAGCAGGCTAAACCTCTGGCCCAAGACCCTCAATTCCAAGGGGGAGGAAACCACTCGGATAACCATCCATCCATGCATTTAGCAGGTTCTCCATTATACCTCGCTAAAGGAAGAGCCTCACTTTCTACGAATCCCATGTCCAGTTGCACACGTGTGCTGCACCGGAATGCCCTTTGTATTGATTCCTAGATGTGCAAACTCCCAGCTTTGCTCCTATGTGGCCAAGCATGTCTTGACAACTTGCTTACCACAGGGCTATATTTTTTGCAAACTGTTGTCCCTCTTTGAAGAGACACCAGGGATTGAGAGATGACGATTAAGCATTGCAATGCCCATCTGTTCTTCCGCTCCTCAGTGAAACTGCTGTTTTGGCAGCAATCTTGGCTTCCAAGGCAGCGTCTGTGCATGTGTAATCTTGCTCAACTTTGAAGTGGTTGGCTAGCTGGCTGCTGTGAGCTGGGTGGGGGGGAATGGAGACATTTGCTACATACAACCCATTTCCATTTTACCATCTCTGACAACAGGTGTGTTGTCCAGGACTTCCTTTTCATTTCACTTTTGCAGAGGTCAAACCAATCCATATTTGTGCAAGAATTACCAGTCCGCCCATCTGTATCTATTCCCCTTCTTCTTTTCTTCTCTTTTTAAAAGATGCCAATAAATATGTGCCTGAATTATGAAGTGGTATAAATAAAGCAGGCGAGGCAAAACTGCTGCTTTATGAGGCTGCAGATTGATAGACACATAAAGCAGTTTTATTGATGTGCATCTTTGGGCTTATGCAAACAACAGTCGTAGTTATATGGATAGCCAGAAGTGGGGAAAATAGCCCTTTCTTCCCCTACCATTAGCTTGACAAAAAAAAAAGTTTTATTGATATTACGAGGATCTATACAGAATTTTCCGAGAGTCCAGTATATTATTAGAATGGTATCACCGTTTCTGTAATAATATTATAATAAGCAGGGTTATTAAAGAACTTTGTGTGATTTAAATAAGATCCAGATATATTCCAAGAAGCTGCTTTCCCGTGCTGACTGTGCAAAGGAAAGATAGATAGCAAAACGGATTAGGTTCACGCTATTTGAAATGAGAAGGTAAAAACGCAAATCTTCCAGCGACTCGTAAAGTTAAAGGATTGTGTCTGCAATATATTATTCAGCCACTAAAGGTCACTCTGAGACACACAGAAAATTAGAGAAGGCTTACTGCTACTTTTAACAAGTGGACAAAATATCCTGAGATGTTAAGCACTGTGAAATCCCCCTTTTTTTCCCCAAAAATTTCTGGCTGCACCTTGGAGAAGTGGCCCCAGTATTACCTTCCCTGTAATTATATTTAGGCAAAGGGAGGAATGGAGGCATCGTATCAACATATGAAGAACATATGAAGAACAGTTGCAGGAACTGGGCATGGCTAGTCTAGTGAAGAGAAAGACCAGGGGAGACATGATAGCAGTCTTCCAATATTTGAGGGGCTGCCACAGAGAGGAAGGGTTCAAGCTATTTTCCAAGACTCATATTAATTGGGGATTTCCCATGGTTCCCCACACCAAAACAATCTCAAACTGTGACAAAGTTCATTAGGTCATTGTCCTTGTCTAGGTAGAGCTTCCAAAGTTCATTAAGGAAATGAAATGTGGCATAGCATAGCACAAAAGTGCAGAGAAGAGCAACCAGGATGATTAGAGAACTGAAGGCTAAAACATACGATGAAGGCCAGACAAGGAATAATGGATGGAAACTAACCAAGGAGAGATTCAACCTAGAAATGAGGAGAAATTTCCTGACAGTGAGAACAATCAACCAATGGAACAGCTTCCTTCAGAAGTTGTGGGAGCTTCATCCCTGGAGGCTTTCAAGAAGAGACTGGACTGCCATCTGTCAGAAATGGTGTAGGGTCTCCTGCTTGGGCAGAGGGTTGGACTAGATGACCTATAAGGTCCCTTCCAACTCTGTTAATCTGTAGAGATGTATCAGATTTAGAGCCCGCCCATCTCACTCACAGAGTGACACTGTTCTAGAACTGGATATGGATTATATAGCCAGTAATCCACAGTTACTGATGATGTCTAGTATAATCTGTTTAGAGAAACCCTTCTATAAAAAGGATGTAGTACAGGTAGCCCTCGACTTACAACAGTTCATTTAGTGACCATTCAAAGTGACAGCACTGAAAAAAGTGATTTATGATCATTTTTCACACTTATGACCATTGCAGCATCTCCATGGTCACATGATCAAAAATTGGATACTTGGCAACTGACTCACATTTATGATGGTTTCCGTGTTCTGGGGTCATGCAATCCCCTTTTGCGACCTTCTGACAAGCAAATTCAATGGCGAAGCCAGATTCCGTTAACAACCGAGTTGCTAACTTAACAATTGCAGTGATTCACTTAACAACTGTGGCAAAAAAGGTCATAAAATGGAGCAAAGCTCACTTAACAAATGTCTCACTTAGCAACAGAAATGTTGGGTTCAATTGTGGTCATAATGAGTCATGGTTGCACAGTGGTTAGAATGCAGTGTTGCAGACTACTACTGCTGACTGCCGGCTGCCTGCAATTTGGCAGTTCGAATCTCACCAGGCTCAAGGTTGACTCAACCTTCCATCCTTCCGAGGTCTGTAAAATGAGGACCCAAATTTTGGGGGGGTAAGATGCTGACTCTGTAAACCGCTTAGAGGGGGCTGTAAAAGCCCTATGAAGTGGTATATAGATGAAATGGGAAAGATGGAATGGGATGAATGGCTAGCTTTTTTGAGGTTCTTCCAGGAGATTATTCTGATTAAAATATATGCAGCTGTTACACATCATTTGTGAATGATCCAGACATTTCCTGTCAAAAGCAGGGCTTCTATAATTGGGATATTATTCTTTCCTACTGTTGAAAGAACAATTTGCTTGTATGTGTTCCTAAACTACTACAGGTTGAGAGAAGGGCTTAAGAAAACCCCACTTCTTTGCTAATGAAGACCCCTCCCGCCAAATACGAAGGCTAGCTATTATGCAACAAAATTTCATTTTAATGTATGCCGATTAGTGTACAAAGTGACAATAAAGTTATTCTAAGTCTAAGTCATGTGTTTCCTTGGAAAGATATTCTTGTGTGATGCTGCTTAGCTTTGCCCCAAATATATTTTAATCTTTAACTAAATGGTTACTGTAAAATAGATGGGTGTAGAGTTATTCTGTAGTTCTCCTTGGAAATAGGAAAGAAAGCATTTCAAAACATTCCAAAATATACATTGAGCAGCACTGAAATTTTCTCTGAAACCACTTTTGAGATGGATTGGCAGATATTGTTTGGCTTGTTTTATTTAGTTGGGTGATTTATTTATTTTTTCTTTGTGAATAATAAACCTGGTTTAGGCTTCCACTGCAATTTGGGGATATTTTTTGTCCCAAGATGTCAGCTAACTGAAATTCCCCAGGACAACTGGAAAAGCTATAAAAAATGAGACTCAGAAGGCAGATGCATCACTAGGACCAAAATTGCCCCCTAACATTTAATGTATAGGACTCATAAGAATATCCCCTATGACTGGATCCTAAATTTTTTTTTCTAATCTTTATTGATTTTATTTTTAAAACTACAAAACAATACACACGAACAAACAAAGACCTACATCCACATATAAACATAAATACACTTTTAACAGTTTCGTCTCAGTATATTATCTATTTACATTTTTCCCTTTTCTCTAATTGTTTTCACATTTGTTGACCTATCTATCTATTTACATATTTCCGTTTTTATTTCTTCACACTTATTACTTACAAGTCACTCATAGTTTACCCATATGTTTCTCCTTTCCCTTTCCATTTATTATGCCTTACATTCTATTTCTTATTTCAAACCAATTGTAAAATTTATCCCAAACCAAATAGTAATCTGTCTCTTCTTTTTCTTTTATTTCTTTTGTTAATTTGTCCATCCCTGCACAGTCCATTATTTTCCTTATCAGTTCTTCCTCAGATGGTATATTATCATTTTTCCATTTTTGAGCATAAACTATTCTTGCTGCTGTGATTATATGAAGAAGAAGATATTGTATTTCCTTGCCCCAAGATGTCAGCTAACTGAAATTTCCCAGGACAACTGGAAAAGCTATAAAAAATGAGACTCAGAAGACAGATGCATCACTAGGACCAAAATTGCCCCCTAACATTTAATAGCAATAGCACTTTAGACTTATATACCGCTTCATAGTGCTTTACAGCCCTCTCTAAGCGGTTCACAGAGTCAGCATATTGCCCCCAACAATCTGGTTCCTCATTTTACCCACCTCGGAAGGATGGAAGGCTGAGTCAACCTTGAGCCGGTGAGACTTGAACTGCCGAACTGCAGCTAGCAGTCAGCTGAAGTAGCCTGCAGTGCTGCACTCTAACCACTGCGCCACCTCGGCTCTCTAATGTATAGGACTCATAAGAATACCCCCTATGACTGGATCCTAAATATTTTTATTTTATTCATTGTTTCCAAATGACTCTTTACTGATTCTCTACTAGGCTGTAAAAATAAATCGACATCAAAGGACCACTCATTATGGTCATTCTTCCTGAAGCTGTTAGAGATGTAAACAGCCCAATACAGGCTCTCCTTGACTTATGACCACAATCGACCCCAAAATTTCTGTTGTTAAGTGAGGCATTTGTTAAGTGAGTTTTGCTCCATTTTACGACCTTTCTTGCTACAGTCGTTCAGTTAGCAGCAAGGTTGTTACGTGAATCTGGCTTCCTCATTAACTTTGCATGTCAAAAGGTAACACGAGATGCTCATGTGACCCCGGGACCCTGCAACTTTCATAAATGTGACCCAGCTGCCAAGCATCTGAATTTTGATCATGTGGCCATCGGGATGCTGCAACAGTCGTGAGTGTGAAAAATGGTCATAAGTCATTTTTTTTAGTGCTGTTATAATTTTAAACGTGCACTAAACAAACTCTTGAGGACTACTTGAAATCAGGAGAAATAGTTGAGGAACTTGGAAGTTCATTTAAAAGAACTTAGGAAAACATTAAAGTTCTTCCAGTATTTCAGAGGCTGCCACAAAGAGGACGGGGTCAACTTATTTTCCAAAGCACCTGAAGGCAGGACAAGAAACAATGGATGGAGACTAATCAAGGAGAGAAGCAACCTGGAGCTAAGGAGAAACTTCCTAACAGTGAGAACAATTAACCAGTGGAACCTGTCTATGGAGATTCTCAGTCATCCAGGTCATGGTTGTCCCAAAGGCACTTTTTCAAGAGGCAACTGGACTTTCTGTTTTTTCTTTGAAGAAGTTTCACTTCTCATCCAAGAAGCTGCTTCTGCTTCTTCTCCTCCTCCTCCTCCTCAGCTACTTGGATGAGAAGCGAAATGTCTTCAAACAAAAACCAGAAAGTCCAGTTGCCTCTTGAAAAAGCACCTTTGGGATAACCAGTGGAACACCTTGCCTTCAGAAGTTGTAGATGCTTCATCACTGGAGGTTTATAAGAAGAGACTGGACAGACACTTGTCTGAAATGCTTGAGCAGAGGGTTGGAACTAGAAGGCCTCCAAGATCTGAGTAATTATGAGGAAAATTTACTCCAGTTATTTATCCTGCCAGCCTTATTTCAGGATGCTTCAATACTGATCTTCTCCAATTAAAACAGATTCAGATGTTAATCATTCTTTTCCCTGCTTCTAATGGAACTTGTAGATGCTCGGTGTCCATGAGTGGTTAACAGCATCCAATGTCCTTGGCTGATCTAACTAGGTTTAGACCTAAGGACAGTTAGTTCTTCAGTGGGAGACTCCCTGAAAATCCTAGGCATTTAGTTGGATTTGTAAGTTGCAGAAACATACAGGGAGAAAGTAGCGGGGAAACTAATTCCGCTGTTGCCAAGAAAATTACAGGGATGTCTCCCTGAAATCACCAGGAGTCAAGCTCTCCCAAGGGACTTTATTAGTAACAGCTGCTACATTTTGTGCCAGATGGAGTTTTCAGATCAGCTCTAAAAGTAGCCCCGGTGTAAAACGTGTTAACAAAATTTTAAATGTAGATTCCCTTTCATTGTATGAGAAATGGTTACGGAAAAAGAACGCCTTGTCTGTTTCCTGTTGTGGCTCTGGTCACAGACATCCAACAAGGAAATCTGATTTTTAAAAAAAAAAAAAAAAAACGTACCCTAAGTAATACAAAGTGAAAGGAAGGCTCCCTCTAAGTTTCTTCACACAAGGAAAATAGCATTTTGTGTTGCCCCAATATGCATGCAGCAATTAATTCGAGTGCATCCTTTAAAAAAAAAAGTAGCAGTAGTATTTATTTAGCAAGGGCAGGAACTTTTTGAATAGCCAATTTGATATCCATCTAACATCTAGAGGGGTAGGTGTTATATGGATATTTTAAAAAAGCTTTCTTCCCTTTCCTTTTGACAGTGTGCTTTTTAAAAAAAAATAATGATACAAATTGCACATTAGATAACGGTTTATCGAAGTGTGTATTTTTAACTATTAAAAAACCTCTTTTTAAAAAAAAATAAAAATAAAAAGTGATATTTAAGGTCATACATTTTGAAACAGTTTTAACACTGTTCAAAGAGAAATTTCCTTTTGGGGAAAAAGGACAAACTGCAAATTAAAAGGGAACAAGATGATAAAACCTGCCTTTTGAAAGATAGATTCCTAGGCTATGTTATTAATAACATATTGGATTAATATTTTAAGCATAATGGTTTCTTTAATGAAGGATGGCTTGGCTGTTCTAAAGGAGGATAAGTTGAGTTAAAATATGGTAGACTCATTTCAAAGCAATAGTGTAGTCTCCACTTCTTATCCTCAATTTCCTATCTTTTACATGGGACAGTAAAGATCAATCTTGTAGAATAAGGGTTCAAAAGATGCAGATGAAATGTTGCAATAATTGAACATTTAGGGTCTTTTCTAAAGGTTTAGAACAACGGTCTCAACCCTGAGGTCTTCTCCATGAGTTAGGATATCATGCTCCTTGCTTGCAGCCTCTTTGTCTATCCATCAGTCTGTCTGTCTGTCTGTCTTTCTCTCCCTCTCTAATTTTGCAATTTATGTGCTGTTCGATGTCATAAAAGTCTCTAATGAGGCTAGGAGAAATCTTGATAAGTCCATTCTTATTCTAAGAAGCTAGTCTAATGAAGAGAAGGACCAGGGGAGACATGATAGCAGTGTTCCAATATTTGAAGGGCTGCCACAGAGAGGAGAGGGTCAAGCTATTTTCCAAAGCACCCGACAAGGAATAATGGATGGAAACTGATCATGGAGAGATTCAACCTAGAAATAAGAAGGAATTTTCTGACAGTGAGAACAATCAACCAATGGAACAGAAGTTGCCTTCGGAAGTTGTGGGAGCTTCATCACTGGAGGCTTTCAAGAAGAGACTGGACTGCCATCTGTCAGAAATGGTATAGGGTCTCCTGCTTGGGTGGGAGGTTGGACTAGATGAATTACAAGGTCCCTTCCAGCTCTGTTAATCTGTTAAAGTCTGTTAGTTGTCTTTTTCATAAAGGCAATAATTCTCTTCCAAAACTCAACATTGTTTATCTAAGAAAGATGGCCCAAAGATGGATAGAGATTCCCCCGGTCAAATACAACAGACGATCTTAGAAAGATTTCATGAAATTCGGGTCTTCTTCCAAGTACCAGCACTTCTGGAGATTGACCCTTGCCCACTACATCTTGTTCACTCTTCAGTATTGGCCATCTATATATAGCAATAGCAATAGCGCTTAGACTTATATACCGCTTTACAGTGCTTTACAGCCCTCTCTAAGCGGTTCACAGAGTCAGCCTATTGCCCCCAACAATCTGGGTCCTCATTTTACCGACCTCGGAAGGATGGAAGGCTGAGTCAACCTTGAGCCGGTGAGATTTGAACCGCCGAACTGCAGCTAGCAGTCAGCTGAAGTAGCCTGCAGTGCTACACACTAACACTGCACTGTATATTGTACAGCTGATCTTAGAATAAGGAAGCTTTGGCTTCATGGCAAGATTTTGTATCCTGATCGTGGTACTGAATAGATTATATAAACATGGCTCATCTATCTTCCCTTCTGCCTGTCTCTATAATGGGCATAATTGCTCTTTCCATTCTTTAAGATGTATAGGTCAAAAAGCTGGCGGATATTTCTTCGTGTCATAAAGAATGACTGACACTCCTCAACCAAGGCTATCCTTTGAAAAGGCTGAAATCTACATTGCGATGCCAGCTCTTCATGAGGAGGGACTCCATAACTCACCAGCTGGACACGAGATGCATCATTTATACTTTCAATTCTACTTCAACTGGTTATTAAAAGGACTCTCATTGTGATGTACTGTGATAAGCATTCAGGAATGATGTGATATATCTAGTTCCCAAGGTAACTAAGGAAACTGAAATATATATGCTGCTCTAGCAAAGACAGTCAGGTTATTGTGCAGGTCCTTCTGCATATGCAAAGGGCCAATGCCTGTTGTGGCTTGCCCAAGTCCCGCGCAGCTGCTCATGGATCCGGAAGACCAAGAACTGACTATGGGAGGGGCAAGAGCAGTCTGTATCTCCGGCACCTGAGTCCGAGACCGAGGAGGACGCAGGGCCAGAGGACGATACTCAATCAGAGCCTTCTGCACCTCCCCAGCAGGAGTTAAGTGACGCCAGTGAAGAGGAGGAGCCTCTGATTGATGCCAGAGCACACAGGGCAGCTAGCCGGCAAGAGTGGCTGTGTAGAAGGAGGTATCCTCGAAGGTAAACTTGCAGGCAGTGTAGAAGGAGGTCTCCTTGAAGGTAAACTTGCAGGCAGAGGGGCCACGCCCTAAGACTATATAAGGTTGGATTACACCACACACTCTTGCTGGAGACAATTTGTTTGTATTCATCTTGGCTGCCTTTTGAACTTCGTTCCTATCAGTTGGATTGACTCCAGTCCGGGCTCTTGGCCAACTCCAGCAAGTAATTGTATTTGATGGACTTAATGACCTGCTTGTGTCTTTCATATTTGGAATCCCGGCCAAAGTGTTCTGTGCTTCCTGAAATTAACTTATTACTAAGCATTTATTAGTGATAAAGCCTTCTTTATTTTGGACAACAGTGTGTGTGTGTGTCGTTTCCTGGGGGCTTGCCGCGCTGGGTCACAACAATGCCTCCTGTTCTCCTCCTCCATACAATGAGCATTCATTGCAATGTATAAAGCACCTTCGTTCTCTGTTATGTTGCCATCTGCTCATGATAGCGTGTGCCATGTCACT
Organism: Thermophis baileyi; assembly: GCA_003457575.1. NCBI lineage: Eukaryota > Metazoa > Chordata > Lepidosauria > Squamata > Dipsadidae > Thermophis > Thermophis baileyi. The sequence goes on along the minus strand of QLTV01004012.1, from coordinate 160,114 downwards.
GAAGAATTTGTCCTACTCATGAAAGCTGTCTAGAGTAGAAGTGGGCACCCATTGTCCCTCTTAATATTGTCCTATAGCCCTCATTAGTCATAAGGGTTGGCATTCTGGTTGCAACTGAGTTGGGATCAGGGGTGGGTTCTTCTTTTCTTTGTTGCCAGTTTGTTTAGTACTGCGCCGCGTGGGCGCATGTGCACTTTGTGCTTTGTGCACGCTTCGCACATGCGCAGTGCTTAAAAAAAGCTTCTGTGCATGTGCAGAAGCAAAAAACAAAATGGCAGCACCTATGATGCCGCCGAAATAACTGGTTCGGGGGCGTGGCAGGCCTGGGTCGCTGCTAGTTCTAGCGACCCAGGCCGCCAAGTTACTACCGGTTCTATAGAACCGGTCCGAACTGGGAGATCTGAATTTCATCACCTCTGAATTTCATCACCCATGCTCTAAAACATGATTGGGTGTCTTTATCTTCTGGCATGGACCACCACCACCACCACCACCACCATCATCACCATCAACAATCTTGAACTTGGGATCATTTCATGGCCTGGGCTGTAGTAAGTGATGAGGAAGGACCTGAATTCAAACTGGGTAGAGACAATCGTTCTCTCTCTCTCTCTCTCTCTCTCTCTCTCTCTCTCTCTCTCTCTCTCTCTCTCTCTNTATGTGATTATGTACATATGTATATACACATTATATGTTTGTTCCTTTTTTAATACTTTTCAATAAAAAATAAAAAAAAATAAAAAAAAGATTGACTAACATTTTCCCCTACATTTTTCCTTCGCTTGCAGTTTGACAATAATAGGGGATGGGGTGGATGCAGGGGTGGGATTCAGTCAGTTCGGACCGTTTCGTATGAACCAGATGTTAATTTTAATCTGGTTCGCCGAACCGGTTGTTCCAAGGATTGGCTGACCCCGCCTACCCCATTCTGCCCCTCCCAGGAGTCTCCACGTGGCCCGTTTTGGATGCCAGGTAAGTGCAGGGCACACACGGAGGCTCTGGGAGTGTGAAAACGGGCCTACCAGAAGTACTGGAAGTCCAGAAACGGGCCTGTTTCCAGCCTCCGGAGGACCTCCGGAGCCCAGGGGAGGCCGTTTTCACCCTCCTGGAGGCTCGAGGAAAGCCTCCAGAGCCTGGGGAGGGTGAAAACACCCCTCTGCTGTATTGCAGGAGGCCAAGTAGGTCATGACCCCATGGTTACGCCCACCCAGCAACCGGGCAGCTAACTGGTTGCTAAAAATTTTCAATCCTACCCCTGCATAGTTTGCTTGTATTTCAGGCTCTAAATAGGAGACCGTCATGCCAGAAGCATCTGCAATACCCCAAATGGGTTAATTCAGTAAGGAGGGGGTGAGCATTGTGGTACAAAGACAGCCACACAGGGGAAAGTAGAAAAAGAAGTGGTATGGGCAGAAAGGCAGACACCAACAATGTGCAGCTAAAGTTCTTTGGAAACTCTAATCAAGAATTATCAGCATACTGAGAAATACGCCGATATAGGAAGCCTTTTCAGGACTAGTCAGTGCTCACCCTTTCTCTTTTAATGGAGTGCTTTCTCTCCTTTTCTTTGCAATTTCCCCAGAGAGAAACAAACTAATTTCCAGAATTTACTATCAGCAGCAGACACTACACTGAGATTTTTGTAACCAATTTGAATGCTTTGCATTGAGATAATAGTTAAGGGGAAAGCAAGCAAGATGGGGTCACTATAAGAATAAGAATAATTAATAATAATAATAAACAACAACAACAACAATCCAACCTAAAGCTGGCAACTCCTAAAGGAGAAAGATGAATACAAGTATTGTACAATAAGAAGATGGGCCTGGGCCAGCCAAGACCTGAACCACAAGTTGCAAGAATTATTTTTTAAGGATTCCTATGAAAAGTTCCTACGTTAAAAAAAATCCTCTTATTATATTTTTGAACCTATTTTATGGTTGCAAAGTAGTGGAAAGAGGTAATTTCCCCCCTTGTTACAAATCTTCCCATCATTCTCCAGTCTTCCCACTTGCCTTCCCTTCTCAAGCTAAAAGAAGCCCCATGAGATAACTTGGGGTTTTAATTGTAGCATTGCAAGCCGAGCAGACAATGTAGAGCAGGGATGTCAAACTCAAGGCCCGTGGGCTGGATCCGGCCTACAGGCTGCTTAAATCTGGCCCGCGGGGCCGGCCTGGAAATAGCAAAGGACTGGACTGTGGTGCCTCTGGCAGCCAAAATGGGGCGTGGCCTGTTTTCAGCCTGGAAGGCCTCCTGCAGCACTCTGCCAGCCAAAATGGGGTGTGGGGGGGTTAGGGTTAGGGTTAACCCTAACCCCATTTTGGCTAGCAGGGTGCTGCAGGAGGCATCCGTTCCATCTCCTCCCCCCCCCCAGCCGGCCCGCGGAGGAGAACTACAATGCTGATCCGGCCCTCAAATCAATCCAGTTTGACACCCTGGTGTAGAGGGACAAAGTTTTGGCAATGCTTAGAATGAAGGAATGGTTTGTGAAGATAATGGAATTCGATGAGATGGCCAAATTGTTTGTCTGGTGTCAATCCCTGTTTATCTGGATGTTGAGTGCTGGGAAGTAGGTGTTATGGTCTTTTAATTTCCTTTCTGGCTTTTTTAATGTCTCTTTTGAACAGTATGTAAATATTATGTCCATGTGCCTGTTAATGGCTGGTGTGTGTGTGTGTGTGTGTGTGTGTGTGTGTGTGTGTGTGTGTGTGTGTGTGTTGGTTGCTCAACACTGAGAGACTGATGAAGTGGGCAGAGCAGCACCTGCATTTTCTGCATCGTATGAGAAGAGCATATCTTCCTTCCCCTGTCCTTACCATTTTCTATAGAGGGACGATTCAAGGAATCATGTCATATTGTATTCCTGTGTGGTGGTTTGGATGTATTACTGTTTCAGATAGGAAGGCAGTGCCGAGAGTGGTGAGGACAGCAGAAAAGATTATTGGAAGTTCACTTCCTTCTATCCAGGACATAGCATATAAGTGCTGCTTGACCAGGGTCCGCACTGTTGTCAGGGACACTACACATCCTCTCCATGACTGGTTTTTTTTGTTACCTTCTGGGAGGAAGCTATGTGATATCCGAAGCAGAACAACTAGATTCTGTAATAGCTTTGTACCATATAATATCAACCTTGTTAATTCTCAAGACCCTTTCTTTAATTTCTTTTGAGAGCGGGCATCAGACTTTCATTTTTTAATGTGTGCCAGTGTGTCCACAGAAAGAAGTGACAATAAAGGTTACCTTATCTTATATGTATATTGATGAACTATTGAACTGTTTGGTGAACCATGAACTATTTTGCAGTGAGATCAAAGTCATCCGTAGCTGGGAGTATTTTCAAGTTCCTAGGAAGACCTATGATCTGAAGCCTGCTTCTTCTCAGCATGTCTAATAAACTAGGATGACTTTGGTTGCTTCAGTAAAGTGCATTTCTGCTTTCTGGAGAGCTGGGAAGGGAGGTGAGTCGGTTGCAAAGAGGATCACGCCAGTAGAGAGGTGGAATTATTGAAACAAATGATATTAGAATTCCAGAGCAGGATGTAGAGAGAGAAGATTAGGAGAAATGTGGAGGCAATGCTCTTTACCTCTTCTTACCCCGGCTTAATTGTGAAGAATATAACCACATCCCATGACAAGCTCCTGAAAATATACCTTCGGCAGGCAGTCACCCTCCAACAAACCCAGGATGGAGTCAGCCAAGCCGGAACATGCTTTCTGAATTGAAGCAGCAGACTGTGAAATAGGAATTACTGACAGCTCTTAAGTATATCAAGAGTACAGCCATATCCCTTAATACAGAGCCCATAATAGACATCTAGAAACCTATAAAACAGACAATTCCTCTATATCATCCTTGTTAAATCAATGTTCTTATATTACCCTCATCATTTTCCCTTTAATGTTTATTGCGTTTTGCCAATGTAATTTATTTTTTCATATCCATCAGCCGATTAAAATTCTTCATCTTGAAGGCACAACTCTCCTGATGACCTACTGGAAACTGACCTAAACCACCAAGTTTAAAAAAAGATGGATGAACAAAAATTAGGGCTGTTTTTATTTATTTTTTATTTTTCCCTGTCATATCACTTTCCCCATTGTCCCCGCCCTCCCCCCAAAAAACATTGAATTGATACGTTAAAAGAAGAGGAATTATTTTTGGGCTGCAAAGGAACATTTTCATTTTTCTTTTTCTTAAAAAAAAAAGAGGTTTTACATCTCACTTTTCAATCACAAAGAGTTTCAGAATAGTTTCTAAGAGGAAGTTTTGCTTCCGGAGATCACAGTGTGAAAAAAACAAACTATAAAAGGGGGATGGAAAAAGAAGATGGGGAAAGATAAGAGTAATTCAGCTACTAGTCCATAAACTTTGTTTTACATTGTAGGGGAGATGGGTGGTATAAAATTAATTGAATGAATGAATATATAAATATATAAATAATTGCTGGACACATTTAATCAGGTCACTTGTAAATTTAACTTTCACATATATGCTAAGCTTGCTTAGTATTACCTTTGGTTATGTTTTTCATGGCTTACCACAGGGGTCCCCGAACTTGGCAACTTTAAGACTTGTAGACTTCAACTCCCAGAATGCTGGCTGGAGAATTCTGGGAGTTGAAGTCCACAAGTCTTAAAGTTGCCAAGTTTGAAGACTTCTGGCTTACCATGTCATATGATTCCTGCCAATTTGATTAATTTATACTTCAATGTATTAGCCACTGCCAGCATACAAGGCACTTCCAATTATCACTCTCCTCCCTAAACACACACACACACACACACACACACACACACACGTTTTTCTGTCGAGTCACCTGGTATACCCAAATATGGGAGGGAGCATATGCATACCAGGTGTCTCGACAGAAAAACATTTAATTCCTCCCCTGGCTCAGCTGATAAGGGAGGAAAACTTGTGGCTTAGAGGTTAAAAACACTGCCTAACAAGGCAAGCAGCCCAAGTTCGAATCCTAGAAGGGTATGGCTAGCTGATGAGAGCTAAATAGCTTGAAATAGATCTATACTAGTCTCCCTTTATTTCTTTATCAGCAAAAATGTAAGTTTGAAAATATAGTTTGTCATGAAAAGCGACGGCCTACATGGCCCCTGGAGTGGGGCTGAAAGGCAAAAGGAAGCAGTATGCTCCCTCCCATATTTGGGTATACCAGGTGATCTTGAGAAAAAAGA
>QLTV01004012.1:135761-151713 GCA_003457575.1 Thermophis baileyi | reverse complement strand
ATATTGCAATATTGCAAAGGTCCTTCCTTCCTTCTTTTGTTTCTTCTTTCCTTAATTTACAAATTGCAAAGTTCCTTCCTTCCTTCCTTCCTTCCTTCCTTCCTTCCTTCCTTCCTTCCTTCCTTCCTTCCAACCTTCCATTCTTCCATCCTTCCATCCTTCCTTTTCTTCTTTTTCCTTCCCTCATCGTTCTTTCTTCTTTCTTCCCCTCTTTCCTTATTTTTCCTTCCTTGCTCTCTTCCTTTCTTTTTCTCTGTCTTTCTTCTTTCCCTTTCTCCTTTCCTGTCCCTTCTTGCATGCTCAAATGCAAAACGGGAAACATTTCTCCTTTTGTTTTGTTTTTAGCTTGTTTTGATAGCCCTCTGCTAGCAAAAATGGAGTCTGGGAGGGCCACATGTGTCCCCTGTGCTGTTTTCGGCCACAATGGCCTCCTGCAGCCCTCTGCAAGCAAAAATGGAGTTTGGGGAAGCCGCCCCCCCTATTTTTGGCTGTGACAGCCTTCTGCAGCCCTCTGCCAGCAAAAATGGAGCTTGGGGGGCCGCATGTGCCCCCCCCTCCGAGCTCTGTTTTCACTGGCAGAGGCACCACGGGCCGGTCCTTTGCTGTTTCCACGCTGGCCCCGTGGGCCAGATCTAAGCACGCTGCAGGCCAGATTCATCCCGTGGGCCTTGAATTTGACACCCCTGCTCTAGATCAACTCTGTTAATGAGGAAGTTAAAAATACCAGATCCTTGCCCATTGGTTCTAGTATTCTGTTTCATAATAACATCATCAATTTATTAAATTTATATAATAGCCAACTCCTGGTGATTCTTCATAACTGATTATCAATTTTGTCTCATAACTGCTGAGCTATCTCAGATGTCTAAGGAGCTTTATTCTCTCTCCAAAGCTTTCTGAAACTTGAAATAAACAATGTCTGTCAGATTGCCACTATATAGCCACTTATTAACATAATCAAGTATTTGAAAAGAGTTGAGGAAACAGGATAATATCTAGACTCAATTATTTCCCTAGTTTTGGTTTGTCAGTAAGGTCTAGAATGTCCATTTCTTGTCACTGTCTTAGGCTCAGTTCCTCATCCTGTAATGCCAGCTCAAATGTATTTCTCCTAGTTCTTGTATAATGACATTCATAGGAGAATGAATGAATGCACAGATAAATAAATCAATAGCATTTCTACATTCAGGATATCCACTTTTCTTTGAGTTTTGTAAGGAACTCCAAGGAACCTCCAGAGTAGATAACAGCAATGCTCACGACCCATTTAGATTTGATTTTAGAGTACAGGTAGTTCATTTTAATTGTGCAATGCCATGTTTGCTAAGAGTTGAAGATGTGGTGGTTCCATAAGGAACAGAAGTGCAAGATGGTGGAATAGAATAGAATAGAATAGAATAGAATAGAATAGAATAGAATAGAATAGAATAGAATAGAATAGAATAGAATAGAATAGAATAGAATAGAATTCTTTATTGGCCAAGTGTGATTGGACACACAAGGAATTTGTCTTGGTGCATATGCTCTCAGTGTACATAAAAGAAAAGATACATTTGTCAAGAATGTATAAGGTACAATACTTAATGATAGTCATAGGGTACAAATAAGCAATCAAATCACATTAGGAAACAGTCAATATAAATTGTAAGGATACAAGCAACAAAGATACAGTCATGCAGTCATAAGTGGGAGGAGATGGAGAATCTTATAAATGAGGGTCAAGATTTTCTGTTTTGCACTTATTGGAGGAATGGAGTTTTATAGGTGTTGTTCTTTTCCAACTATTTAACCTAGTTAGGATAAGTCCACACTATCTAGGTAGAAGGACAGTGTGGTCTGGTTTTGATTTCATTCAAAGCATAATGTTGATTTAAAATGTTGATTCATTTCATTTCTTAATTGTGTTCCGGCTTTGAAATCTTAGAATGTTTCAACTCGAAAACCATGTTCTTTTATGGTTATGGAAGAAAGTATACCTCTGTGTATGTGCAGAAATAATGTACTTATTTGAATGAGTCCATTTAGTTTTGAGGTTCTCTCTGTCCTTTCAGTTTGATTGGGAAAATAAATTTAATTCAGAGTTTCAATTGTAAATCTTCAAACTGAATATCTGTTTAGCTGTAAAAGGTTAAGTTAAAGCAGTAAGCATAAGTAAGCAAGACTTAGATTTATTTATTGTATAAGAGATTCTTTCTTTCTTTCTTTCTTTCTTTCTTTCTCTTTCTTTCTTTTTCTCTCTCTTTTCTCTTTTCTTTTTTCTTTCTATCTCTTTCTCTCTCTCTCTTTCTTTCTCTTTCTTTCTTCTCCCTCTTTATTTCTCTCACTCTCTGTCTCCCTCCTTCCCTCTTTCTTTTTCTTTCTTTCTTTCTTTCTTTCTTTCTTTCTTTCTTTCTTTCTTTCTTTCTTTCTTTCTTTCTTTCTTTCTTTCTTTCTTTCCCTCTCTCTCTCTCTCTCTCTTTCTTTCTCTCTCTCTCTGTCTCTCTCCCTCCTCCCTCTCTACCATGGGGGCTGAACAAAAATATGTCTAGCTCAGGCAGTGACCAGGAGGACATGGGAGCTGCTGGGTCGATTCCCCCCCAGTCCCGCCGTGGCTGGGAAAGGTCGGAGTGGACGTGTGAGCCACAAATTGAAGAGAAGCCAGTCAGAGCTAAATGGTTGTTGGGCTTGGGTTGGATGGAGGCTCCAGAGGAGATTCCCCTGGGAGTAACAGCTGCCAGACGTCAGAGAGGAGAGGCTGCCTGGCAGGAAGTGGACAAGGACGACCTCCTGCTGACTCAGGCCCTGCATCTTCTGAAAGAAGCTCTCAAAAGCCAGAGAGCACGTGAAAGGTATGCTTTGCCTGTGGGGAGGGAAGCTGAAGAAACAGGGGGAGAGGTGGAAGCCTTAGCAACCCCTGAAGCATTTCCTAGAGCCCAGCCAGAGCCAGCGGAGGCTTCAGGAACACAAGCGGCTGCGGCAGCCCAAGCCCTCCCAGCGGGGGAGGGGGGTTATCCCCTGTAGGTGCCGAATTCCAAAGGTTCCTCTGCTAGGAGTAAAATACGGAGGAGATCCCAAGGCTTTGGGATTCTTCTTAACCGAAGTTTGGAATCATATGCAGGAGTACGGGGAGGATTTTACTTCGGAAGCAGCCAAAGTCAGGTGTGTCACCATGGCCCTGGAGGGAACTACAGCTGAGTGGATGGTGGCCCTCCATAATGAGGATTCCCCACTGATGAGGGATTATGACTCGTTTATGGCAGCCCTCCGAGTGTGTTTTGATGACCCCCTGGCTGAATGAAAGGCTAGAACCGGGATGAAAACCCTGACCCAAGGGAGGAGATTGGTGGCTGAATATACCCAGGAATTTCGCCAGATGGCTGTCCACATGCAGGGGGGGTCCGCAGAGGCCCTGATGGAATGCTGCAAGGATGGCCTCAATGAGGACATCTATCAAGGCTATTGTTCTCAAGGGGGCCCCCGAGACCTGCAACGCTGGTATGTGATGGCAGCTGAGGTGGAAATTGACCAGGCCAGAGATCGGTACAGGGGAGGTCGTAGCTGGAGCAAGCCTTCCCCTGCCGCATCGAAGGCAAGGGGGGGCCGGCATCAAAGCCCAGATCATCAGCCTGTTTCAAATGTGGGAAGGAGGGGCACCGAGCTGATGAATGTTTCTCCAAGCCTGTCCCTAAGATGACTTCAGCCGGAGGGAAAAAAGCCGACAAGCCGGCAGCAAAGAACCGCAAAATGGCTTTGAAAGGTGTGGAAGTCATTGAGTTTGCTCCTTCAGGCCTGGAGGAGTTGGGAGCTCCGACCACCCCAGGGGACAGCGACACCGACTCCGATGATGACCCCCTGGTAAGTCAGCACACGGGCGCCCTGACCATTTCAGTAGAACTAAGGGTGCCATCATCCAGTGCCCAGGGGAAGATGCTAGCCCTTTTGGACTCTGGGTGCACTAGGTGTGTAATCAGCCCAGAGGTGGTAGAAAAGATGGGACTGAGACTGAGGACCATGAAAGTGCCCATTGCATTCTGCCATTTGGATGGGTCAGTAGCTGGGGGGGGCCAGCCCACTTTGTGACCGAGCCAGTTGAGATGAGGATGGGGGACCATCAAGAGACTTTGAGTTTTATCATAGCCCCTGGGATGGAACGACTCCTCCTGCTCGGGCTACCCTGGCTCCGAAAATGGAACCCTCGTGTGAATTGGAGAACAGGGTTATTGCGAATCTGCTCTACCCAGCAGGGAGGAAAAGGGGTAAGACCCTTCCATGTGGCCAAAGCTGCAGAGGAGCTGGCAACAGTGGGGAGAGAATGCATGGTGGGGGAGGAGAAAATCCCTAAGGAATACTGGGACCTCAGGGAGGCCTTCAGTGAGAGGGTGTCTGACATGCTCCCACCCCATTGGCCTACTGACTGCAGCATAGAAATCCTGCCAGGGGTGAAACTCCCTAAACCAAAGATCTACTCCATGACCCCTTGTGAGCTGGAGGAGTTGCGGAACTTTATTGATAAAAACCTGAAACGTGGTTTCATCCAACCAGCTAGGCCATGAGTGGCTGTCCCGGTGTTGTTCCAGGAGAAAAAAGATGGCTCTCTTTGCTTATGTGTGGACTACAAAAACCTTAATGCCATTTGTGTTGAAAATGTTTACCTCTTGCCCCTGATGAAGGACATGTTAGCCCACTTGGCCAAGGGGAAGATTTTCACTAAGTTGGACTTGAGAGAGGCTTACTACAGAGTTCGAATTAAGGAAGAGGACGAATGGAAGACTGCCTTCAATTGCCCTTTGGGTTGTTTCCAGTTTAGGGTGCTCCCGTTCGGGCTACAGGGGGCACCGGCAGTGTTCATGCAATTGATTAATGAGGTGCTGCATGAACATCTTTACAAGGGGGTCCTGGTCTACCTGAATGACATTCTGATTTACACGGAGAACATGGAAGAACACGTGAAAATAGTGCGATCGGTCCTGAAAAAACTCAGGGCTGCTGAACTGTATGCTAAATTGTCAAAATGCGAGTTTCATCAGAGTAAAATTGACTATTTGGGTTACCACATATCGCATGAGGGCAATGAAATGGATCTGGAGAAAGTCCAGCCAGTCACGGAGTGGGCGCCCCCACACACCCGTAAACAACTGCAAAGTTTCCTAGGTTTTGCTAACTTTTATCAGCAATTAATTCCCTCTTTTGCTAAAATTGCATTGCCCATTACCAATCTCCTAAAGACAAAAGGAAAGGCAAAGCCAAGGCCTAGTCACCCCCTGGAGTGGACCATGGAGTGCCAGGCAGCTTTTGAGAAACTTAAACGATTGTTTGCGGCTGAACCCGTACTTAAGCACTCCGACATGGACACCCCCTTTGTAGTCCAGGCCGACGCCAGCGACGCGGCTGTGGGGGCAGTACTACTTCAAGTAAATGCTGATGGAACTCTACAACCCTGCGCCTACACCTCCCATAAATTAACTGAAACCGAAAGGAGGTGGGCTATATGGGAAAAGGAAGCTTTTGCAGTCCGATGGGCCCTTTTAACCTGGAGGCATTTCCTCGAAGGGGCAAAACATCCGTTTGAAGTGTGGACAGACCATAAAAACCTAGAGGCCCTAAAAACCCCAAGGAAGTTGTCGCCCAAGCAAGTCCGTTGGGCAGAACACATTAATCGATTTAATTTTTCTCTGTGCTACCTTCCTGGGGGAAAGAACTTTATGGCTGCTGCCCTATCCAGATTGCCCCAATATAATAGCACACGGCTGGAAGTTGGGTTTTGAACAGAGGCACATCTGACACATTTGCTTGAATGAACAATGTACTTTTCTCACGAGCACAGGACAATTTGGTGTTATCTACCCTGCAATTAGAAAGCTATATATAGTCTCCTAACTGGCCAAGAAACACCAGCTATTACAAATTTCCCCACTCTTTTACCTATTATACCTTAGTCTGGTGGTTTTTCTCATTGTAAGACACATTAAGAAGGTGACATAATTTGGCAACCACTCAAAAACTGTCCTACTTTTTTCTGTTCTCTTGTGCTGAGTATCAGAACAGTTAACAAGAGAAGAAAACTATTTGGGGGTGTTGAATTAGGATTCACCCTCACGAGTTGGTAGTTGGATCCTTCTAAACAGGTTGGGTTTTTGACATTTTCCTCACAGGCAGTTAAGTTAGTCTAAATACCTGCTAACTAGACTGATGAAAAGTAGGGGAAGATCAGCAGTGTAGCAACTGCCTAGAAAGATGTGTTCAAGGGAAAACTGGAGCATATCGAGATAGGTTTGTCCTGTAACGGTGTTTTCTCCAAAGAAAAAGGGACCATAAACCTTGTCTCTGTTCCCCAATATGCACATTTGAAACCATACAGACTGCAGCTCGTTCAGGCACTTACCAATAACGACAAAAGAAAGTGGATGGAATTTTGCGATTCGATGCTGGAGATAATGGAAGACGAACCCTTTATTTCACATTTAATTTTTAGTGATGAAGCGACTTTTCACTTGAGCGGCACACTCAGTCATCACAATGTGTGTATTTGGGGAACAGAGCACCCACATGAAACAGCTGAGCACAAAAGAGATTCCCCTAAGGTGAACGTCTTCTGTGCTGTGTCTCAGGACAAGGTTTATGGTCCCTTTTTCTTTGGAGAAAACACCGTTACAGGACAAACCTATCTCGATATGCTTTGTGCTATATAAAATGAAAAAGTGCCCCAGCAATGGATTGGTCGGAAGGGGGCCCAAGACCTTGCTCTTTATGCTTGGCCTGCGAGATCCCCAGACCTAACCGTGTGTGATTTTTTTCTTGTGGGGATATGTAAAAGATCGTGTTTATGTTCCACTGCTACCCACTAACCTCAATGACCTTAAACATCGAATAACAACAGCAATCAACTCAGTGGATTGTGATATGCTGATACGTGCCTGGGAGGAATTCTCTTATCGCATTGATGTTTCTCGTGCTGCAGGTGATGGCCACATTGAACACTTGTAAGACAGGAAATAAAAGTTGATTGTGAGTAGAATACTTGTGACTTGGCTGGAGTTTTGTATTACTTTTCCTTAATAAAATATTGCATCATGAAATCGGTTCATTCTTTTTGAATAACCCTGTACATAGGCGAAGTTTTAATTTAGCGTAGGTGAGAAAAGGTGCGTGTCTCCCAATGCAGTAGGCTTCTTTGTTAAGATGCAAAAATGACCACTGGTCTGCATGGCACAATTACCCAACAGCAGAGGTATAGCTCGATGGCCAATCAGCACACACAGATTTGGTCACATGTCATGGACTACATTTCCCATAATGCAATTTCTTAAAGAGACAGCTCTTAATCCAAGCTAAAATATCCCTCTAATCAGCACACCTTTAAAAAAATGGAATCCCTCACAGGGGTCATTCCGCATTCCAGAATTGTGCCTGCTGCCTCTGCCACACAATCAAACTCAATCCCGTCTACCTGGCCTGCTCTCCATAATTGAGGATTCTTTTCACCAATGGCAATGGGTTAATTTTTTTTCTTGCTTGCAATTGATCCTGAAAGTGCCACATAATCAGAACAATACTATGAGAGTCACATACTGTGTTGCTATCTCTCTGTCTCAGCTGTAATGCAGCGTTTTTAGGCAATTAGAACTCATTTGAGGTTGTTTGTAAGATGCTTATTTTAACCACTGCGGGGATCTTCTGAAAACTGGTGTCACGGATGATTGTTTGCTCTTTTTTTTTTTTTTTTAAGAGAACCTGCATGGAACTAATGACATGTCACTGATCATTTGCATGTATGCGCCTCCATTAGTTTTTGATTGGACAAAAGCATCTTTGTTCAGGCTGCAACAAGAATTAGGCTGTAAATTGTAACTCTTCCTTCATCATCGTTCACTAGTAGAAGAGAGGGTTTGCATGCAGAAGATTCTGTCTGATCCCTGCACCTCCAGATTAAACAAAGAGACTTCTTCAAGACAATCTCGGGTCTTGCTGAATACATCCATGCAGTTTTCTTGGCAACAGTACAGACGTGGTTTGTAATTACCCCTTTCCAGGCTCAGAGGTCTTAAGTGGGCCCCCATCCAAATAATACTCTCAATGCCAGCATAGCTTCTAAGATCAGCCAAGGCCAGCGAGGTGCTGATGTAACTAGAATTTCTATTCCAGGCCCCTTGCTTAATAGACGATGTCAGGACATCTGTGGTTAATTTGTCAAAACCCTAGTTCTTGCATCATTCAAATGTTTACTTGTAATTTGAACCATATCCTTCAATAGGACAGGTAAATCTGTAGCAATGTCCCTGGGCAGAAGGATTACTCTGCATTTTTCTATCAGTTCTCATTCAGTCTGATGAAAAACTATTTTGCCTTCTTTCTTTCAAAAGAGATGACAATTTTCTTAGTATGGGTGTGCTTGTACTTAGTCACAAGATGTTCAAAGGATATTTGTGAATAGGCCATTCATTTCATTGTATAATCGCATCTTAAGTAGCAATAGCACTTAGACTTATATACTGCTTCATAGTGCTTTATAGCCCTCTCAAAGCTGTTTACAGAGTCAGCTTCTTGCCCCCAGCAATCTGGGTTCTCATTTTACCGATCTCGGAAGGATGGAAGACTGAGTCAACCTTGAGCCAGTGAGAATCGAACTGCTGGCAATCAGCAGAATTAGACTGCAATACTGCATTCTAACCACTGCACCACCATGGCTCTTAAGTAACCTTAGCTCCCCATCATCTGTCCTTTACTTTGAGAATAAGCCCTTTGGTTTAAGTCTCAGATCCTTGTCATTCAAAGTATGTACACACCCACTGAGTAACAGTCCTCTCTATAACAAGGGTATTCCTAGGAGTAAGTTAGTTGCACAGTGGTTTGCTGCTTTGTAGCAAACTATGCTTTCATTCTTTTCTCTTTTTCCTACACACTTACATATACACAGGCAGACATTTACCCATGGATTGCCATACACAACCAAAAAAAAGTGCAGGAAAATATAGAAAACAGAAAACAGAATAGCAGAGTTTGAAGGGACCTTGGAGGTCTTCTAGTCCAACCTCCCGCTTAGGCAGGAAACCCTACAACACTTCAGACAAATGGCTATCCAATCTCTTCATCAAAACTTCGAGTGTTGGAGCATTCACAACTTCTGGAGGCAAGTTGTTCCACTGATTAATTGTTCTAACTGTCAGGAAAATTCTCCTTAGTTCTAGGTTGCTTCTCTCCTTGATTAGTTTCCACCCATTGCTTCTTGTCCTACCCTCAGGTGCTTTGGAGAATAGCTTGACTTCCTATCATCATCAACTCCTTTAATTATCACTGCTTACTTTTAAATAATTAGCAGTGGATTATTGGGATTTGGAGATTTTAAAATGCTCTGATGGAAACCAACTTTAAACCACCTCCACAAACTCTACTGCTTCCCTTGCATTATTTTTCTTCTTCTACTAACCCTGGGACACTTTGGAATGGCTTATTGTATAATATACAATGTATATTGTTGTGTTGGATAAATCACTCTGCTGGAGCTTCTTGCTTAAGCCATCCCTTACTTCATCTTTTCAAAAGTTTCCTTGTTGTTTTTTTGTTGTTGTTGTTGTTGTTTTTGCAAAAAAAAAAATGCTTTTGGCATCTCTTGATAATCTACTGAAATTGTTGCTTGCTCAAGACTGGCCCAACCCATCTATTTGCATGTTGTATCATCAACAGTAGACTAAATGAACATTTTTTCCTCAATATCTTCACCACACAAATAGCAATGCTCCAGGTAACTCACTTCAGCCTTCATTGTTGTTGCTTTCTTCTTTTTATAATTCTGAGTAGTTCATGGGTCCTGGAGCAGACAAAGGAAGGGGGCAGGAGCAGAGGCTCTGGCAATGTGGAAGACTTGCACATCTTAATTGCACTTAGAAGCATTAGATAAGGGTTTTGCCACCTCTTTGAGATCTCATAAGATCAGCACACTTTTTTACCTAGCAACTTGGCCTTGTTGGGAAATTAAAACAATGGAATACTTGAAGATATTGGTGTCAGTGTGGCTGCCTTCTAGCCTTACTGATACTGCTCATCCAAAAGATTGGATGGAATGAATATCTATATGTATATGTGTCAACTTTGAAATGACTTCGGCCAAAGCCATGTTTACTTTTGCTTCGTTGCTTTGTTGCCACTCGTTGGGGGGTGGAGGAAGTTAGAATGGACTGGAATGTGGTGCCCTAATCCGCTAGACAAAACATTGACCAGAAGCAGCGTGAGAACCAAGGTCATGGCAACGAACATCTGCTGAGACTGAGGGGGAAGCTATTGCTGGATTGATTGGTTAACGTGACCCAGGACACCTGAGGGAGGTGGGAAGTTTCTATTCTTTTTATTACTCTGAAGCGCGGGAAATACTCAGAGCTAGCTTCACCTTTCTAAGTGCCGATATGATGTACTCAGTAAAAGGTATTTCAAGCCTGAATGGAGTTCCGAGTCCTGATTGAATTGGGTTCATTGCTCGGAACTATGACAATATGTATATGTCCTTTGGAAGGACAGGTACTGAAGCTAAAGTTCAAATACTTTGGCCACCAAACAAGAAGAGAGGACTCATTGGAAAAGACTGTTGGGAAAGACTGAAGGCAAAAGGAGAAGGGAATGGCAAAGGATGAGATGGTTAGATAGAATCATTGACGCATTGAGCATGAGTTTGGACAGACTCAGGAAAACAGTCGACAGGGGGTCCTGGATTGCTGTGGTCCATGGAGTCTCAAAGTGTCAAACAGGTCTTAGCAACTGATCAACAACAATAAAATATATGTATGTATGTATGTATATATGCATGTACGCATGCCAGAGGTGGGTTCCTACCAGTTCGGACCGGCTCTATAGAACCGTTAGTAACATGGCGGCATGGGTCGCTACAACCGGCAGCGACCCAGGCCTGCCACGCTCCCGAGCTGGTTCTCTCGTATCTTTTTTTTTGTTTCTGTGCATGCACATAAACTTTTTTTGTACTGTGCATGCACGTGTGTGCGAAGCGCATGCGTGCGCACCCGCAACCCACCCACGCAGCGTGCAATGCGCATGCGCCCGCTGGCGCATCCCTGAGCGAACTGGCAGTAGGAAAATCCAGAACCCACCCCTGATGCATGCATAAACATACATACACATACACGTGTGAGTGTTTGGATAATTAGGCTTAAGACTTTAAAAGGAGATGAAAACAGGACATAAAATACCATTGTTGTATCTGAGTAAGCATAGTTTGTCTTGCTTCATTTATGATATCCTTATATTTTCAGGGATAGGACCAGCTTGTGGAAACAGAGCAGTCATGAGACCTCAAATGGAAGCAAGCTGCTAAGAGAATGGGAAGGGAAAGAGCTGCTGTGAAGTGACAGCGAAGGACAGGAAGATTATAGGAAGCTTGACGGAAACATTTCTGACCACAAGTCTTTTTCTCTTTGGTATTTTTTTTACCTGAAAATGTTCATTAGAGATCATTTAGAGCAGTCCTAGTTGTGAGTGCTAATAGGTTTGAAGGAAATGGGGGTGTTTTATCCTACCAATTCTATTGAAAATGGTTGCTATGTCAAACAGCTGCTTCATTCATTCATTCTATGGAATGTGGCAGAAATGCATGGTAAGGCCAGCTATTCTATTTTTATTTATTTTATTTATTTGTTTGTCAAACATGTACAAGATAGCAGGTATAGGTATAAACATAAACATAATCAAAGTGAATACAGATAGATGAGGACAATAGGACAGTAGGACAGGGACGGTAGGCACGCTGGTGTGCTTATGCACGCCCCTTACAGACCTCTTAGGAATGGGGTGAGGTCGACAGTAGACAGTCTAAGGTTAAAGTTTTTTGGGTTTGGGGAAGAAACCACAGAATCAGGTAGTGAATTCCAGGCATAATACCCTCCCCATGGAGGCATACTGGTGTTCATACCAGGTAGGCAGGTAGGACATTGTGGCAGATAATTTTATGAACTACATTTAGATCGGTTCTAAGGTGACGTAGTTCTAAGTTGTCTAAGCCCAAAATTTCAAGTCTGGTGGAATAAGGTATTCTGTTGTGAGTGGAGGAGTGGAGGACTCTTCTCGTGAAATATTTTTGGACTCTCTCAATTGTATTAATGTCCGATATGCAGTGCGGGTTCCAGACAGGAGAGCTGTATTCGAGAATTGGTCTAGCGAATGTTTTGTATGCTCTAGTTAGCAGTGTAATGTTGCCAGAGAAGAAGCTACGCAGGATTAAGTTGACTACTCTTAATGCCTTTTTGGCAATGTTGTTACAGTGGGCTTTGGCACTTAGATCATTAGATATGAGTACTCCAAGAACCTTGACAGATAATTATATTTATCTATAATCTCTTCTGGAATCTTTAAAATCATGGAAAACAACTTGTTTTTCTCCCACTGATCTAGGATGAATGGTTCTGGATGCCATAACCTAACAATGAGTGATTTGACTCATCCATTTCAGCCCAACTTCCTAGCCAATCACCACCAACATTGCCCCACAATCACAATATTTAATAACCTTCATAAAGGGGCATATTGTAGGGAGAGAGAACAACAATTGTTGAGGTTAAGACTGGATTATCCCACTGGCTGATTATAAGTGGTTTTTATTATTATTATTATTGCTGCAGAATCAGTTGTTAAAGTTGTGATTAATTCTCCTTAGTGGCTCATCTAATCCTTCAGATTTCACGTAATTGAGGCTATGGTTAAACCAGCTAAACAGCTGTTAGATAAGGACCTTTGTCTGTCGTTTTGGAGTAGACGTTGAAAAGAAGGGTGCTAGTTTGACCCTAAATATGTATTTATGTGTTGTTTGTGCAAGGACACAGTGACACAGTCAACTGAATGCTTTAGTGCTTTGTTTCCCTTCCCCTCCAGTCTAATTAACACTATATTATTAATCATATTATTTTGCCTGTTACTTGTAACTTAGTTCCAGTTGCTATGCAGTAGCAACAAGAAATAGTGATTATATCCCATCTAGGACTTCCTAGCGAGATTAAGATGAATAGCATGGTAGGAAGTTAAGATGAATGGCTAGCTAAAAAACAGAGGTTGAATCAGATGATCTAGGATGGAGTTTGATATCTAGTATGAAAAACAAAAAGATTTAATGATTAACACATTGATTATAACATTAGCTTTTCTGGACTCATAAACGTATGACATAATAAAAACTGGCCACAAGATTCTTTCCTGCTTGGTGACCTCTCTGGAAAGATATATACAGTAATGCGATTGATTGAAGGAGCCCAGCTAATGTGCTTGGATAATAAGAACATTACAAATTGAAAATCAACATAAAATTTAGTAACATGCTTCCGACTGAAGGTAGATTTACAGCCACATCTGTATTTTAAGAGGCCTTTTATTTATGCATTTATTTTTAAAAATGAAATTGCTTGATCTTGCGGTCGATAATATGGATTAAAAGTACAGAAAAGAAATGGGGTGGAAGGTCTTTTTTGATGTTTGGTTTTTCTAAGGTTCACACACACAAACAAAACACGCATACGCAGCAAATAGACCATATTAACAGTTTTATGCTTCCCTCCCCACCCCATTCATTTAGTTTCCAGAGGAGAATTGGCAAATGTAGTTAACACAGAACATGTGGAATTATTTCTATGTGCCCTTGAGTCCAGGAAAAAAAAATGTGTACCACAAAAAGTTGTGATACATTTTTGAAAATCCACGTAGTCCCTTCTGTTGAGAAGAACCAGTGGCCAACTTGATGGGTAAGATCAGCTCGATGCCAAAGAGAGAAGTATACATTCTTCAATAAATAAATATTGTGGAGAATGACATGCTTGAACAAATACTCAGAGAAAAATGGTACAGCGGGAACAAGATTCCATCTATCATCAAATATTAAACTTCTATTACCTTTATCTTCTGAAAATTTGTAGATTGGTTCAGCGTGTTAACAGCAAATCCAAAGAGACATTCACAACTTTAGGAAGTGACAAAAGCCACCTTGTATGTGGATTCTGAAAACTGTCAAGATTTTAACGCAGTAACACATCTGTAAATGCACCTCTTGGTTTGATTCAGCTGCCAATTTCTAGGGGAAAACAGATGGCCACCAGCGAGATGCGAGTTTAACCTTAAAAGAAAGCAGAGAAGTGAAGAAGTTAAAAACAAAACCTCCCTCAATTCTTTTATCTTTCCATGGTGGAAAAGATAGATGTTCTTGTGGACAGGTGAATGTTTGTTACATTGAATTCTAGGTAGGTAGACACATTATCTTTGGATGATTGGTGAATGTGCCATTTTCATTTTTAAAGAAAGCCACGAGACATGCTCAGAAGGACACTAAAATTTATCATCCCTATCTTCCTTCTTCTTGCAAGGTTACCTGGATGTTGCATACTCAGGTGAGGGATTTCAAGAAAATGAAAGTAATGAGCTCTCACATTGCTTCATGAGTATCAGAGCTACATCTTCTGGAATTCTTATCCAATTTGAATATGGATATGACTCAATTGGAAAAGATTGATCTATTCCTAGTATCAACGTATCTCCAGAATTTCAAGCACCAGCTTCAAGTAGAGATACTGGAAAATGAACCTCAGATTTCATTTCGCCACTTGCCACCCATTTTATTATTTTTTTCCTAAAGTTTAGAAGTTCTATATTGCATAATAACATTGTCCTTCCACCGTTAATAACAATCCTATTAAAAGCAAAAGGTTAGAAACCAGGAGACTGTGAGTTCTAGTCCCACCTTTGACATGAAGCCAGTTGTACATTGCAATAAACCCTTTTGTTGCTAGCTTGATGTGTGGTTGACCATGATGTATGCACCCACCTAGAAATAAGCTCTCCTTGTTGGAACAGACTTGGCTAAGGGTGCTTTTCTTCTAACAAAAGGCAACTTGAGTAGAGTCATCAGACAGTGCTTGCTGGGAATTCTTAGAGCTGAAACAGGGAAATTGGGAGTTCTAGTCCCACCCTGGCAATGAAGCCAGCTGGGTAACCTTGAGCCAATCACCAGGAGAGTGTGAGTTCTAGTCCCACCTTAGGCATGAAAGCTGGCTGGATGACCTTGGATCAGTCTCTTTCTTTCAGCACTAGGAAGGAGGCAATGGTAAACCACTTCAGAAAATATTATCAAGAAAACTATAAGGAGCGTGATGGCTCACAAGGTTAGAACGCTGGGCTGACGATCAGCAGGCTCATGTTTGAGACTTGTTGCTGCTGTGGGACAGGGTGAGCTCCCATCACATGCTCCAGCTCCTGCTGACCCAGCAGTTCAAAAGCAAGCAACCACAAGTAGATAAATGGGTACCACTTCGGTGGGCAACTTCATGGGATGTGAAAGGAGCCCCCAACTGGGCATCCTCTGGGCAATGGTGGTATCACCGGCAAATCCTTTCACCACAGAAACATTTCTGTGCTTCCAACAGAAAAGAAAAGCAAAACAAAAAACAAAAAACAAAAAAAGTGCAAGAACTAGTTCAGGCAATCACCAGGAGCCAAAAACTGACTCAAAGGTACAGAATAAATAAATAAGCATCAAGAAAATAATAGAGAATGCCAAAACATACTTCAATACATAAACAAAAATGCAGTAACAAATATGCATGCAATCAACAAAGTTCCATAGCAGGAAATCAGAGGAATATTTTTTTTTTATTTCAGTTAGCTTAATAATTAACATTTAAAATTGGGATTTCCTTCCTTCCCCCTGTGTAATCATCATTACATTTGAGATGAGTTACATCTTCATACTGATATGAAATCTTAATCTTGCTCGGTGTTTCCCAGCTGTCATTATACCATCCTTTGACAGTCGGAAAGGATTTTGCTTTTGTTTCCTCCAACATGCCTTTGCTGTTGGAGTCTTAATATGCAAAGCTGTCCTTCAAAACTAGACTATAAATGTCCTCCTTGAAGACAGCATTGTTTATAAACAATGACTTGTATAGCTTCTGTTATTTGGGGGATGTACTTAATGGTCTCTCCCTCCCTCCCTCCCTCC
>QLTV01004012.1:109744-122527 GCA_003457575.1 Thermophis baileyi | reverse complement strand
TTCAGCTAAGGCTGTGGAGAGCTTTTTTAAGAAATATGCACATAGTCCATCAAGTCCAATAGATAGAGATGGTTTTAGGTTGCGTAATGCCTTTGCAACGTTATCTTCTGTAAAATCAATTTGTGTTAGATCGTTGTAATTATTTGTGGTACGACTAGGAAATATTGGGCATGAGCCATTGCTGTTTACAAAGACTGAGCCGAAGAATGTGTTAAAAAGGTTGGCTTTAATGGTTTCATCGTTATAGTCTTTACCATTAGGTCCTTTAAGGGGTGGGATGGATCTCGAGTCTTTGAGTTGGTTATTTACAAAGTTATAGAAGGCGCGGGAATATTTGTCATATTCCTCCCTTTCCCATTATTCAGATTTCTCTAAATGCAGCTCTGCAAAGATAGATGCATGCATCTTTACAACTTGGAGTGTGCATTTGTAACACATGTGTGTGTGTGGGGGGGGGGAGATGATGGGGTGAGGGAGAGAGAGAGATCCACATCCATCTTTCTCAGGCACACTTATGTGAGCTTAATAATAGCAATAAGACGCTGCAGGCATCTTTACCTCGATGGGGTTTTCTTTCCCATTCAGTCAATAGAAGTCACTCAGCTGTCAGAATCATTCACGGAATATTGTCAGATATGTGTTTAAGAAATCTCCCCCCGGTGAGTTTTTAGACCCCAAACGTGGAAAAGGGCTGATGCAAATTGGATAGCAACAGAATCAAGATATCTAGGTTGAACGCTGAGCGCCATGTGAAGCCTCCCTGAGGGATTGTTAGGAAAAATGACATGATCAGAGGACTGCTGATGCATGTTTTTGCCTGACTAATTGGGACGAGGGCCATGTTCTCAGGGTGGGGTACGGTGTCTGAATGTTGCTCGGTATGGTAGGAGATAAGCAACAGTGTCATGTAGGCTGTTACACTCATGCAGTCTTGTCACCTCTCTGGAGAAGTAGAGTTCGCTGTTGTTTCTTGCTCCGTGTGGTCAAGCCGTTGATTTTCTAACAATAATTTTAGAAGACTTGTGCTCCTGTTATTCTGCAAATAGTTTCCCTCCATTGATATTTCAGAATTCAAACTTGGACAAATCATTAACAGTTTCTGAAGTGGCCCAGGGAAAGTTTTGGTAGCCTTCAGCACAAGGAAATTCCTGCCCATATGCCTTGTATTAACATCTCATTCAGTCCAACAGGCCAAGTGGTCAACTTCAACTCATTAAAGAGACTCAAATGAATCAATTGCCAAGGTCATCTTCTTCATCATCATCATCATCATCCTCCCCCTTAATTCCAGGCAATTATGAACTGATATTTATCAATGGATAGTTAGGACTGCAGAAACAACAATTGCAACCAGCCTGCCTTCCATTGAGGACCTATATATTGGATATATTGGGCTGAGAAAATATCTACAGGTGCCTCACATCCTGGACATAAACTGTTTCAGCTCCTCCCTTCAGGAAGCCACTATAGAGCATTGCATGCCAAGACAACTAGACACAGGGAATTTTTTTTCCCCATGCCATCATTCTGCTAAGCACATAATTCCCACAGTCCTGTCTTATGTCTAAGGATATTTACCCATATAGTATGGCTGTATTACCATTATCCTTCTCATCTTTTCTACTACCTCCTCCTATACGTCTGTAGAGATTCTTCCATTCCCCATTATCCTGTCAGAGCTGAAGAAACTTCTTGGATGAGAAGCGAAACATCTTCAAAGAAAAAACAAGAAAGTCCAGTTGCCTCCTGAAAAAGCAACTTTTGGACTACCTCCTCCTATGGGTATCTTATGATTATATTACTTTGTTGTTGTATGTACAGTGAGAGTTTATGCACCAGAGACAAATTCCTTGTGTATCCAATCACACTTGGCCAATAAAGAATATTCTATTCTATGTACAGTATCTGAATGTAGTCTGTAAATAGAGTAACTGTGGCAGATCATGCACTAAACCCAAGGTTCTTTGGCTATTTGCATTTGTAAAGTAATTAAAAGCTGATCTAGAATGAACCATTTCTGAAGGCCAGTGATGCTAAATCAAAATTTCTTCTTCTTCTTCTTCTTCTTCTTCTTCTTCTTCTTCTTCTTCTTCTTCTTCTTCTTCTTCTTCTTCTTCTTCTTCTATTGGATGTTGGCGATCATGTTGGCGATCCTATTTTTATCAACAGCCGCACGAAAAAGTGCTGCTGAGTTTTGTCCAAACCAGCTCCTTAGATTTTGAAGCCACAATGTTCTTCTTCTGCCTGGACCTCATTTGCCTTCAATCTTTCCCTGGAGGATTAAGTGAAGTATGCCGTATTTTTCTGGGTGTCACATCACATGTCCGAAATATTCTAACTTTCACTTTTTAATGGTTTTGATGATTTACCTTGGCTTTCCCAGGCGGCTTATCACCTCCTCATTTCTGAAACTTCTCCTTGGGGCCTGGAAATTCAGAAAGTTGAGATCCCAACATATTTGGAAGGTGCAAGGTTGAAGAAGGCTACCCTGGAAATCACCTGCCAGTTGGACTAGACTGGACGGGGTACAGCGAATGCCACATCTTGTAGCCGCCAACAACTATTTTGCTTCTTTTGCTAAGAGGCAATGCCCTGCTTTTTCCATTCAATCAATCCAATTGTGTTGTTCTGAGGTGCAGGAAGGAGGAAAGCGCTTGCCACCAAAATAGCCCATCAGTGCATTGTCTGCCTGCCTGCTTTTGACTTCTTTGGCTCCTGTCACTCTGCTCTGCTAGGGCAATGGAACGAGAGAAACCTTTGCTGATTCATTTCCTTGGCTGGCGGCACATAAGAATCCTCTCAGAGTTTTCTCTTTGCACTTCATCAGAGAGAAGCCAGCATGTAGCATCTTAAAGAATCTTCAGATGAGAAGTATCCTCGCTGGAAGATGCAGCTGAGAAAAAAAAAAGATTTCCTGATGAACAGCTGGATGGGAAGAAAAAAAAAAAACCCCTTCTCTGGTTAAGGAGCAATTTTGTTGGTAATCAGAATTCACATTCAGGTTATTCTTGGATCATCTTTTATCATAGTTACGGAAATGTTAGGAATGCTAGAAATAAGGAGGTTCTTGAGGAAATGAAAATGTTTTCCATGTATTTTCACAATGGGGAACAAATTGATGCTGAATGGGCAGGACTGAAATAAGGCAGGAAGGAAGCGCTAATAGCTGGGCAGGGCCTATTCTACAAGTAAATAGACGCAATCCTTGTCCTAGGATAGGCCCTCAGAAAGAGTGTTAAGACCTGGCTCTGCCAATTGGCAAGGGGGTCACAGAGTGAGGGTTGGTGTTGTTGGAAGAAATATCCATCGGGTTCAGTTCCAAGCTGGGAGAAAGACACTGGAAACATGGAGACTGATTGGAAAGATGGTTTAATGATGAAGCAGAACCACATGGGTTTGTGGTTCTGGTGCAGCTGACAAAATGGAGTTGAGAGTGGGGGGTTTTTGTATACCTTCTCTTGAGCTTTGCACTTGAGCTTCCTGTTCCTGTGCAAGAACATATATTCTATTGGCTGTTGTAGGGGTTATGTAGGGGTAGCTGGCTCTATAGGTTGTCTGAGCTAAGTTTGGTTGAAGTTTGGACTCTCTGAGATGATGCAATGAAGAGGCTTGTGTTCTGAAAGGGTGTTGGGCAATTCCTATTACGGCTTAATGGCTTTTTCCTGTGTTGGATCTTGGGTGAGGGTATTTGCTTATGAATAGAGCTATCTATCTCTTTATCTCTTAAATGCTGACATCTCCTGAGGGCTATTAAGAAAGGTGGGGGCTGCTTTCCAAGAGCATGTTTCTCCATTTCTCATCCAGGGAAATATAATATTCTGCCTTTTTAATATTTCTCAAAATATTTCATTCTTCTAGGAGAGGGGGTGGGTGCTAACTTTCTACAGTGTCATGAAAGTGTTCTCTCCATCTTGTTAATTTAGAATCATAGAATCATAGGGTCGGAAGGGATCTTGGAATTCTTCGAATCCAACTCTCTGCCCATGACAGGATTCCTTATATTTTCATGGACAAATGGTTATCCAATCTTTTCTTGAAGACCTCCAGTGATGTCTATGAAGATTCTCAGTCATCCAGGTGATGGTTGTCAGAACTGAAGAAGCTTCTTGGATTAGAAGAAAACATCTTCGAGGAAAAAACAAAGAAAGTCCAGTTGCCTTTTGAAAAAAAGCACCTTTGGGACCTCCAGTGATGGAGCATCCACAACTTCTGGAGGCAAGCCATTTCACTGATTAATGGTTCTCACTGTCAGGGAATTTCTCATTTTTTCTAGGTCGGATCTCCCTCTTTTTAATTTTGATTACTGTATTCCTACCTTTCATATTTTGCTTATACTATGATGTGCTTTTTATTGTAAGCCACTCAAAGTCTCTTAGGCGAGATAGGCGGGATCAAGTAGAAATAAGCAAAATTGGGAAAACAAGCAGAGCTGGCTTCAAGGATTCTTTTAGACACCATAAGAATACGTCTTCTTTGGGTCACAAAAGCAGAATAGAAGATGGCTTATAACAGGCCCAACTGATTCTCCCATAAAAATGCATTAGAGACTTTTTTCTTCTGAAATCCTTAGCCAGACTTGGCACATTTTCAGCTTTGATTTTTCCTTTCCTAATTTCTTTCCTCATGCTAAAAGTGGTCTTGTTCTGCTCACTTTTCAAAGAATTATTGTGCTGAAAAGCATGGAGGCAAAGTTTCAAGCCCCTTTAGATAATTACTTTATAAGATTCAGTTGGGTTGGAACGAATTAAAAAACTGTAGCAAGATATCGGGGGACTGTTGCCCAAAGCAAGGAATGGCCACATCATCAGAAAAGTTATGTTATATACTGTAGATAAATAAGATGTGAAATTAACCCCATGCACAATCTAAAATGTACACATATGGATTCTCTTGTTTATTTTAGTAGAGGGATCGAGATGCTGTGCACAAAGGAATAACATCATTCATCTATTTATTTAATGTCCTCGCCATCCCAATTTTCTTTTCTTTTAGAATAATTTTATTGTCACTTTAATGTACACTAATCAGCATACATTAAAATGAAATTTCATTGCACACAGCTCTCAAAGGGTCACCACCTCCAATATACACTACATAAACATGACAAACAAACAAACAAACAAACAAACAAATATGCATATACCAGGGGTGAAATGCTCCCGGTTCGCTCTTACCTGTCGGTCGCCATAGAGCCGGTCATCAAGGTAGCGCGAGGCGCCGGCCACCTGCCCGGACGCCGCCCAGATGCCACCATTTGGGTTCTTTTACCCTCTGCGCATGCGCAAAGCGTTCTGTGCATTCGCAGAGGGTAAAAGAACTCAAATGGTGGCATCCGGGTGGGTGGGCGGCGCCTCACACTACCTTGGCGACTGGCTCTACGGCGACCGACAGGTACGAGTGAACCGGGAGCATTTCACCCCTGGCATATACCCATATACCCACATATATGACACAGAGAAACATCACAGTCTAGTTCAGATGTATAAATGTACATGGCAAAAAAAAACAAAAAACAAATCCTGCAAGTTTACCAGATGGATGGCATAGGGAACAAAGCTGTTACAGAATTGGGTAGTCCTGCTAGAAATACTTCGAAAACTTCTCCCGGAGGGGAGCAATAGAAATAGACCATAAAGTGGGTGTGTGGGATCTCTAATAATACTTCGAGCTCTAAGCACATAGTGCTTATAAGTGGTATCCTAAATAACGGGAAGCGAGCATCCTATAATCTTCTCGGCTGTCCTCACCGCTCTCTGTAGGGACTTTCTATCTGAGGCACTGCAGCCACCAAACCAAACAGTGTTATTGATAAATAAGGGCATGAAGAACAAACTCTCACTGTTC
Source organism: Thermophis baileyi (assembly GCA_003457575.1). NCBI lineage: Eukaryota > Metazoa > Chordata > Lepidosauria > Squamata > Dipsadidae > Thermophis > Thermophis baileyi. The sequence continues at coordinate 116,683 of QLTV01004012.1, read as the reverse complement.
ATCTCTACATCAGCTGCTTCTCCTTCTTTTGCTGGGTCAGCCTTTTCTGCTCTGCTGGATCCTGCAGACTGGGAATTGTAAATTGGACTCTGGAGATTTAAGAATGGGTGATATAGGTAAACCATATGGTCATGTTACATATAGAGCCAACAAGCTCAGCCTGTCTCCCTATTAGCTACTTATCTGATAATCCCTTCCCTCCAGTGGTGAAATCCAATTTTTTTACTACCGGTTCTGTGGGCGTGGCTTGGTGGGCGTGGCTTGGTGGGCATGGCAGGGGATGGATACTGCAAAATCTCCATTCCCACCCCACTCCTGAGGGAAGGATATTGCAAAATCTCCATTCCCACCCTACTCTGGGGCCAGCCAGAGGTGGTATTTGCCGGTTCTCCGAACTACTCAAAATTTCCGCTACCGGTTCTCCAGAACCTGTCAGAACCTGCTGGATTTCACCCCTGCTTCCCTCTCATTCCCCTTCCTTCCTTCCTTCCTTCCTTCCTTCCTTCCTTCCTTCCTTCCTTCCTTCCTTCCTTCTTTCCTTCCTTCCTTCCTTCCTTCCTTCCTTCCTTCCTTCCTTCCTTCCTTCCGTTTGATTAGCATTTTAATGTGATCCAATCTAATTTTGCTCTTTCGAGTCGATATGCAAACTGAAAGATAATTATCCTTCAAAGCAGGCACTCCTTCAAATCTTGCAATGCATTTTAAAAAGGGGTTTACGAAAGTGCATATCTTTGTGAAAATAACATAGAGTACACAAAAGCTGCTTGTAACAATGTACATACCATGTTTCCCCGAAAATAAGCCCTGCCCGAAAATATTTAAACGCATGCACAGCCAGTCCCTGCCATTTCCTCTGGTTAAGGTTAGGGAGACAGAGCTGGAAATCAGGTAAGACAGCAAGAGGTGCCCCGTCTTGCTCCACGCGCCCCAAAATAATAAGACCTCCCCGAAAATAAGGCCAAGCGCTTATTTCGGGGTTCAAAAAAATATAAGACAGGATCTTATTTTCGGGGAAACACGGTACTAAGTGATAACACTTACATTGGAGTTACACAGAAACAGATTTTCATGCAAACCGTTTAAAAAGAAAAACAGAGGAGAAATAGAATGTGTTGAATTTGGAACTGGAAAAATGAAAGAAATTATACAAATCAAGGCTAATTCATCTATACTCAGGCATTGTAACTTCTCACCTGTAAAAATAGAGAAGACCAAAGGAGAAAAAACAAGGTCACTCAAAGATAACCAAAAAATCCAATATTTACAGCCTGGGTTTTGGAGAAACTGTAATCCAGGGGTGAAATTCAGCAGGTTCTGACAGGTTCTGGAGAACCGGTAGCGGAAATTTTGAGTAGTTCGGAGAACCGGTAAATACCACCTCTGACTGGCCCCAGAGTGGGGTGGGAATGGAGATTTTGCAGTATCCTTCCCATGCCACGCCCACCAAGCCACACCCACAGAACCGGTAGGGAAAAATTTTGAATTTCACCCCTGCTGTAATCTTGGTAATTTATATCCTTTTCTTCGGATGAGTAATTTCTATTTTCATGGCCCTATTGCCTTAAACAGTGAAGAACTGAAGACCACTTAAAAAAAGATATTGGGGGGCGGGCAGGAGGGAAGTCAAAGAAATATGTTTTCTTTCATTTCCTGTCTTTCTTTCAATATTCAACTTATTGAAGTCCTGCATTTAAATACTGATTGATTTTTACAAAGAGATGGTTGAACTTTTTCCATCCGTCCTTCTCACCTGCAATTTTCATTTTATATATTTGGGGGGTTTTTTTGTCCATTGATTGGTCCATTCACCCATTTGGTTTTCTAAGTAAACTTTCTGTCCCTTTTTTGCACCACTTTTGATAATGCAAAACCCACCCACCTTAGCAAAGAGTGCTTCTCTACTGAGAAATTACCAGACTAAGTTTAATGAGACTTGAGGTTATAAAAAATAGAGAGCCCATTTGGTATAGTGGTTAAGGCATCCAGCTAGAAACTGGGAGACTATGAGTTCTAGTCCCACCTTAGGTTCAGAGCCAAGTGGATGACCTTGGGCTAGTCACTTTCTCTCAGCCCTAGGAAGGAGGCAATGGCAATTCACTTCTGAAAAACCTTGCCAAGGAAACTGCAGGGACTACTCCGGACAATCTCTGAGAACTGGACAAGATTGAAAGTAAGAAAAATAAAAGGTTAAAGCATATCTTAGCAAGATTCGTATACTGTACCTAAGCTAGTCTAACATGGGTTTATGTAGTTTGCAATCTATTGTGGAACCCCATCCATTGTCTTCATGTGTTGAATGAAATAGGCCATCCAGTAGTAGGTTCTAAAACCCTTTACTACCGGTTCACGTGCGCGCTTGTGTGCACGTGCGACGCTTCTGCGCATGCGCAGAAGCATCCCGGCACCCTATTTTTTTTTCATTTTTTAAAGTTTTTCTTCTGCGCATTAAAAAAATTTGCACTGCGCATGCGCACGCCCACGAGGCACGGCCACGCGGCGCGGGAGGAAGCGAACCGGCAGCAAGGTAAGTTAGAACCCACCCCTGGGCGGAGCCTCCTGCCACCACCGCTACCAGCTCTAAGAACCGGGCCGAACCGGGAGCAACCCACCACTGAGGCCATCACACCAAACTATAACTCCAGCTGTGCTGGAGATGTCTCTACATGTGTTTGATTAGGGGTTTAGGGAGGGAAGTTCTCATCACGTACGGCCAGGCTGGATGGACATGTTTACAGCCTGCTCAAGGTCAACCGCCAGTTGTGGAAGCTCCACCTGAAGATGTGCCCACATGACATCTGGGGGGCACCGGGATTGGATGAATAGCCCGGGGGGTTATGAGGGGAGAGATTTGGGATTATTTCTATATGCAATTTACGCGCCTTTTGCCTCAGATCTTGCTTTCATTTTGTTACTATCAGTTCTCATTCAGTAAAAGTACTCTTCTCTATCATTATGGAGTTGGGGGTTTTCTTTCCTGGATTTTGAGCGGAAGCACACCTGACACATAGCAAGTTATGTGATTGCTACAATTGTGGTTTATTGTCAACATGTAATGTGAACAGCCAATATATTAATTACTCTGCTGTAAGTTTTTTTAATGAAGTCTTTATTAATTTAATTAAATCTAAATTACCAAGATGGGGGGAGGGAACCTATGTGATAACACACCCACAGCTTTTTATCCCCATAAATATCTCTCATTATCTCACCATTTTCCTTTCTACTCCTACAAATAGACCCACTCCTTTAGCGTTGGGATCACAATGTTTTACTGGAAGGAAGAGAGAAAAATGAGGTGACTTGTGTAGGTACCAGACTTTATGACACCATGAAAAGACAAGTGGCTAGGGATTTAAGTTGTATGCACTTGTGATGGGTTTGATGGTTTGCTATTTTTGGTGTGTGCCTCTGTGTGTATCTGGTCTTGAATTTTTATATCTACAGCTGGTAGGTAGAGCTGATGAGGCTGAATACAACTCAGGCCTACATTACTTTTATTAGTCTCCTGTTACTCCAATGCATTCATATATAAACAACACCTGTAACAATAAATCAACCTTCCTTGAAGATGGCTACCAATAAGATGAAGGAAGGGTCAATGACCAGGTGAAATAAAACTGCCTTTGAAGGCCCTCTAAAACTCTATGAGGGAGAGAGCTTTATGGATCTCTGTGGTAAACCATTCCAAAGTATGGGGGCTGATTTATAGCTTTTACTCCCGGGGTTATTCTTTTATTGTTTTGGATAACAGTATTCCACGTTCTCATTTTTAACTCTATAGCCACTGCATATGCAATTGTTAGGCATCAGTAGTTTTACTGTCATAGCTGTCAATTGCATAATCTCTCTGGGTTTTTTTAAGTTATTGTTTATTTCACAGACCAAAATAAAAATATTGAATTGGATGGAACATGAGTGGCATTTTATACTGCCTATCTTGATTGAGATCCTGGGAGAGGCTTCTAAGAATGACTGTAGTTAGAACTGAATAAGGAATTCAGAGAGCCAGTTTGGTATAATAGCAATAGCACTTATATACCGCTTTACAGCCCTCTCTAAGCGGTTTACAGAGTCAGCATATTGCCCCCAATAATCTGGGTCCTCATTTTACTAACCTTGAAAGGATGGAAGGCTGAGTCAACCTTGAGCCTGATGAGATTCGAACTGCCAAATTGCAGGCAGCCAGCAGCAGAAGTAGCCTGCAGTACTGCACTCTAACCACTGTGCCACCGCGGCTCCTAATGGCTAAAGTGCTGGTCTAAAAACCAGGAGATTGTGAATTCTAATCCCGTTTTAGGTGTGAAAATTGGCTGGGTGACTGAGCCAATCGCCAGGAGACTGGGAGTTCCAGTTCTGCCCTAGGCATGAAAGTTGGTTCGGTGACTTGGGGCCAGTCACTCACTCTCTCAACCCAACCCACCTCACAGTATTGATGTGAGCCCATAGTCATTTAACAGTCAGAGAAACAAAGAAGGTAACACCCATCCTAGTGGAACAAGCAATTAAAACTGGAGGGCATGATGTTTGTACTTTCAGAGTTGTAAGGTTATATTAATGTAGATATACAGTAGTTCACCTAGTCATAGTTCCTGTCTGGTTTACCTGGGAATGCCTACATCAATCTTTCATTTATCTTTTCTTTTTTTGTTCTTTGCACTTCTTAAATTCTCTTTTTATTTTACTTTCTTTCTCTGCGTTTAAGTTGCATTTATTTTTATTACTGAAATTAAAATCTTCAATAAAAATGAGAGAGAGAGGGGGGGGGCAAAACTGCCAGCGCTAAATTTTATTCACACAGTCTGAAATTCTTCATTCCAGAAACAGTCATATTACACGATGTGTTTTTTGTGTTTTTTTACCACAGTCAGGTATCTCTCTCTCTCTCTCTCTCTTTTTTTTTTCTTTTCACTTTTCAATTGATGCTTCCCTCAAATTCCTTTGGATTCCATCCAAAATGCAGTCGCATCTGGCTGGGCTTGGCCCCAAGCTTTGTGTCTCCCCAACTAATAAGCTTTTTTTGAGCAACTTGTCAGTCAATTCCTTCAAATGAATCAACTGACAATGCAACCTAGGGAAATGAAGAAGGATTGACATTAAACAAGCGCAGGACCTGAAGGGAGAGAAAATTGCCTGTCTTGGCATCTTGATAACATTACGAATTCTTGAGAGTGACACTCTGCATTTCTTTGAAAGAAAGAAAAAGGTTTCTACTAGCCTAACCTTCGCAGTCACAATTATTCCTCTTTCCCCCCATCCCCACCCCCACCCAAATTTCCTATACATGAGAATAAAGATGGTTGTCTAATACGTTTAGGCTATTCGAGGCAAAACAATCCAATCTGCATCTGTTTCACATGACCTCTGATGGTAAACATACATCCATACATTAATAATGCAAAATAATTGACAACTTGTGGTATTTTCAAGGCATCTGACATTACCTGCACCTTAAATTGAATTGCCTGCTGTAGGCTGCCAAATGAAGAGTTCCTAATATATCATGACATCATTATCATTATCCTGCATTTCCTTTATAACTTGATCCGGAGATGTTTGTAGAGAAATCATGCATTGCATGCAGGCAAAAAAAATCACTTGGTGAATGGCTGCAAAAAAAAAAAAAAAAGTGACAGTTGACAGAAAATCAACCGTAGCGAGTTCAATCTTTGCAATTGTAGACCCTGTCTAAACTGTAAGATGCTAGAGATGTCAACAATGTTAAAATCCAACAACATTCTCCTGTGCTTTCTCTCTTCCCCCTCCCAACGTCTCCCAAATAGAATAGCCTTTTAAAACCATTTTTTCAAGAAAAAACTAGGAAGAATCCAGCAAAAGATGCTTTCCCACCAGAAGCTGAGAAAATGATGCTTAAATCCTGGCTCCATTCCAACTCTGCTCAGCCTGGGATTTTCCTGCTTTCATATCTATTTCCTTTCTTAATTTTTATTACAGTGTATACCAAGATGGTTTGCAGCATATTATAGTAATTTGCTGAAGTTTTAGCCTGGTTTGTTAAGTGTTTTTGTTTTTTAATGACCCTGTAATCCCTTCCATTGGGGTGGAGTCTGGGTGATTGAATGGAGCTGAGTGTTTACTGGCTGGATGCCCTTCCTGATGCCTATGCAGAGTTCACAGCAAATATTTTCTCTACGTATCTTCCTAGGATCGAACTCACAGCCTCCTGATTGTGAGGCGAGAGCTCCACCTCTAGGCCACCACCCTGCTTTTTTGTTAAGTATAGTTAAATTGGTTAAGTATAAAAATTAGAAGTAAAGTCTCCTTTCAGATGAACTTGACACCTGGTGACTTAACGGGCACATATGTGGTGGAATATACACCAGAGTTGCAAGAGGGAGGGACTCTTTTACAGAGAGCAAAGAGATAATATAGCATATAATTCTTGGTATGCAGGAAGAGGAAGAGTATATTTAATAGTTATGCAGATAAGCACTTTAGTCCGGCAAGATTTCTGTCTATAGGCAAGCAACAATAAAGAAACTACTGGATATGTCGAGTCTTATGAAAAGAAGGACTAGGGGTGACATGATAGCAGTGTTCTGATATCTCAGGGATTGCCACAAAGAAGAGGGAGTCAAACTATTCTCCAAAGCATCTGAGGGCAGGACAAGAAGCAATGGATGGAAACTAATCAAGGAGAGAAGCAACCTAGAAGTAAGGATAAATTTCCTGACAGTTAGAACAATTAATCAGTGGAACAACTTGCCTCCAGAAGTTGTGAATGCTCCAACACTGGAAGTTTTTAAGAAGAGATTAGATAACCATTTGTCTGAAGTGGTGTAGGGTTTCCTGCCTAAGCAGGGGGTTGGACTAGAAGACCTCCAAGGTCCCTTCCAACTTTGTTATTCTGTTCTGTTATTCAGATACTCTGAAATAACTCCTCGTGTTGCTCTTGGTTCCTTGGGCCTGAGATTACATGAA
>QLTV01004012.1:90886-109476 GCA_003457575.1 Thermophis baileyi | reverse complement strand
GTCGAGGGGAGGAATGTGGCATAATTCGGTCACGCAGATAAACTGGTCCTGAGCCATGTAGGGCTTTAAAGGTAACAACCAACACCTTGAATTGTGACCGGAGCGCAATCGGCAACCAGTGCAGCTCGCGAAGGATGGCACTTGTGTGGATGTACCTTGTATTTTCTTGGCAAAAATACAGAAGTGATTTGTCTTGTTCCAGTTTTTTTTTTTCCCCATTTGAGATCAGCCTACAATCCTGGACTATCCTAGTAATCTCCCATCCACGTTCTCACCAAGACAGACTTAACGTTTCCTACTTAGACAAGCTGGAATTGTGAAAAAAAAACAAAACAGTAGGAAGAGATTGAGGGGGAAAGCTGAAGGCAAAATGGTATGGTGAATGAAGTACAGGTAGTCCCTGACTTATGGCCACAATTGAACCCAACATTTCTGTGGGTTCACAGAAGTGAGACATTTGTAAAGTGAGTTTTGCCCCATTTTATGACCTGCCTTGCCACAGTTGTTAAGTGAATCACTGCAGTTCTTAAGTTACTAACACGGTTGCTAAGTGGATCTGGCTTTGCCATTGACTTTGCTTGTTAGAAGGTTACAAAAGGTGATCACATGACCCAAGGACCCTGCAAGCGTCATAAATATGAACCAGTGGCCAAGCACCTGAATTCTGATTACGTGACCATGGAGATGTTGCAATGGTCATAAAGTGTGAAAAATGGTCATAAGTCACTTTTTCAGTGCTGTTGTAACTTCGAATGGTCACTAAATGAATGATTGTAAGTCGAGGAATAAGCTTCTTGTACCTCTGGTTCAGAATAGAATTTAGAATAGAACAGAGCTGGAAGGTACCTTGAAGGTCTTCTAGTCCAGCCCCCTGCTCAAGCAGGAGAACCTATCCCATTTTAGAATAAACAGAAGGGAAAAGAGACGGATCTTCCCCCATAGTTCTTTTTGCTTGCATACCTATTAGTATTCCTTATTTCTTTGACTAATAGATGGGTAAGGATGTTCTTTCTGCTTATCTCTACAAGGACAGAACTACAGATAAGTAATTTGAAGGTTCTCTGGGGCAGGGAATGGGTTGTATTTGCTCCTCTTTTTATTGATCTTAAATGTTATGTTAGTCTCTCCTTTAACTTCACTGTTGATCTGTGAAGCAAAGAGGGCAACCTTCCATAGCCTTAGGTTTCATCTTTTTTTAAAAGGTAATTTAAAATATAAAATTGAAGGAAGCGGGAGAAGTGAGAAAGCAAACAATAGCAAATATAATGCTGTACTACATACAGCTTTAAGAAGGGTGAGTTTTCAGAAGGGTTTTGAAGGACCTAAAACCTGATGTCGGGAAAGATTGAAGGCAAAGGGAGAAGGGGAGAGCAGAAGACGAGATGGTTAGATGGTGTCATTCATGCAATAAACATGAATTTGGGAAAACTCTAGCAGACAGTGGAGGAAAGAGGAGCCTAGTGTGCTACGGTCCATGGGGTTGCAAAGAATTGGACACAACTTAGTTGTCAAGGTTCCAAGTAATACATCCCATTCAATAAGAACTCCGAGGCAGGCAAATTCCTCAAAGAACATTTTATTGGGACATATCAAATTGGCACAGTCTTGGTGGAAAACCGGGTCTAAGTTCCCACCGGTTTTTCACCCAATTAAAAGTAAAACTTTGTCACTTCCCCCCAGAGTCTCCAGTCACATGGTCCAATCAGCATGTAGTCCAGTTGCTAGGTGACCTCAGTCTCCACCCTTCGAACACCTGCACCAACATCCTTGATTCCCAGGGGAAAGAATTTTACTTAGGCTACAATACCCCAGCTATCTCTACACCTCTCTCCCTGGCCCCTTCGCTCCAGGCTGTGTCAGCCCTGAAGCAGTAAGAAGAGAAACCTCCCTAGAGAAAAGCTACAAGAAGAAAATGACCACAGTTAGGCCAACTTCAGGGTTGACATTAGTGACTAAACAACAACAATTTGCACTATGGAGGAGATTTTGAATGGTGGATCATTCACAAGAAGCATCAAAAGAAGCATGGAGATGTTTGAAGAAGGAAATTTAAATTAATAATCATTGTATTGGATATATTTTAGTCAGTTTTCCCACAAAGTTATAATAATGACAACATTTCTCTGTCACAACAACTACCTTGCCATGGCTTCACTTCTCATATCCCAGTAACCAACAAACTGGTAGACCCTGACACCATTCTGCTGCCCTCTTTAAACACTTGAAAATTATATATTTATTTATTAGATTTTTATCCCACCTTTACTACTTTGTAAGTAACTCAAGGCAGCAAATACACCTAGTATTCTTTCACCCTCCTATTTTAACCACAACACCACCCCTTTGAGGTGAAGTGGGCTGAGTGATTGGCCCAAAGTCCCCAGCCAGCTCTTTTCCCAGGCCAGGTGTGATGACCCCAAACAATAATAACCCTTTATGAGATTAAGTTATTACTTTCAGAAATCCCAAAGGTTTTCTAAACAATGAAAACAACCTCTTAATTCACTACTGGAGCCCTCACATTCTCTTAAGGGTAAACTAATGAGAACTAAGCATGCTTAGCAATGAGAGAATTCAGAGAGTAGAATAAACCAGTGTTTCTCAACCTTGGCTGTTGGAAGATGAGTGGACTTCAACTCCCAGAAAATGGTATTTTTCCATGTATTTTACCAGGAAACGTAGATAAAGCAGGCTCAGAAAGTCCCCTTGCTTACTGGGGATTTCTGGGAGTTGAAGTCCACCCTTCGAGCTGCCAAGTTTAAGAAACACTGGAATAAATCAAACTGGAAAAGAAAGTAATTCTTTCTTTCAGCATTCTAGAAGAGGACATGGCTTGAAAACCTAATCCAGGACACCATACTATGCTGCAATATTTTGTAGAGTAGAGTAGAGTAGAGTAGAGTAGAGTAGAGTAGAGTAGAGTAGAGTAGAGTAGAATAGAATAGAATAGAATAGGAATAGAATAGAATAGAATAGAATAGAATAGAATAGAATAGAATAGAATAGAATAGAATAGAATAGAATAGAATAGAATAGAATAGAATAGAACAGAACAGAACAGAACAGAACAGAACAGAACAGAACAGAACAGAACAGAATAGAATAGAATAGAGCTGGAAGGGACCTTGGAGGCCTTCTAGTCCAGCCCCCTGCTCAAGCAGGAGAAATATACTATTTCAGGATAAGTGACTGCATAGTCTCTTCTTAAAAACCTCCAGTGATGGAGCACCCATGATTTCTGAAGGCAACTTCTGTTCCACTGGTTAATTGTCCTCACTGTTAGGAAGTTTCTCCTCAATTCCAGGTTGCTTCTCTCTTTGATTAGTTTCCAACCATTGTTTCTTGTCCTGCTCTCTGGTACTTTCAAGAATAATTTGACCCCCTCTTCTTTGTGGCAGCCCCTCAAATACTGGAATACTGCTATCATGTCACCCCTAATTCTTCTTTTCTTTAGACTAGCCAAACCCAGATCCTGCAGCTGTTCTTCCAGGCCTTTGATCATCTTAGTTGCTCTTCTCTGAACTTTTTCCAAAGTCTCAACATCTTTATCAGGTAAGATCAGGTAAGTCTTGCAGATTTCTCACTATCCCTAGCCTGTGAGTATTTGTGGAGAACAAACCAATCAGTGAGTTCTAATAAACCATTAAAGTGACTCTGGGATTATTTTTTGCTACCCTAGATTAAAAGAAAAGTTGGCTTAAAAGAAGAAAGCAATTTAAGAACCCATGATCATAAAAGAAAAGCTCATCAGAATTTGTCTCATGGTGACATTTATTTCTCATTAAACAGAAGATTATTTTCAAACAATATGATAAAACTCATAAAAATAAAAGCTCCCTCCTGCCTCGTGCAGTCAGATTCTCATCTGTTAAAGATGTTACAGTTGAAGGAAAGGGAACTGGAAATCAACTGGGACATAAATAGAGGACTCTGCAGTGGGATAAGGAAAACGAAGCTGAGTATTTTTGTTTAGGGTGACATTTGACGAGTTTTGAACTTAAGGCAAAAGAATCAAACTGCAATATTTTAATTGGAGCATGATCCATATCATTAGTTCAGTGCATGTGAATGGAAAGCCTACAAATCACATTGTTAGCAACAAAATAACAACAACACACCCATAAACATAATCTGTCAAGCGCCAGGGAAATCAGGCAGTTCAAATGTGTATAGAGATTTATTGCAAGCTTAAGCTCTCTACAAGAATCTGATCTACTAACGGTCAAGGGAAATTAGTGGTAGTTAAGAATAGAAAGGAATTTGAGGTGAGTTGGACTTACATCTCTTGTGAGTGCGCAGGGACTCATGAATGATGACTCATTTGACCCCTCCCTCAGCTCAGCCTGGTCATCTCCTACATAAACTCAGTCACACTATTCACCAATATTTCCTAACAGCTAACTAATAGATGATTGTGGAAGGCATTCAGTTCACTTTATAATATAAATTTATATTGCATATCAACAGGACATTTCCTGAAATTAAGGCAAAACTGGACACCAAAATGTGTATATTAGAGGTTCTATGCCTGAAATAGGTTAGATTTTGGTATAAATCTATGTATGATTAAAAAAAAAAGTTCTTGAAGAGATGTAGAATTTAAACTGAAATCCATCTTTGGGTGATACGGAAGATTATGATCTAGTGATCTCACCCACAGTCCAATGTCCAGATGATGTTATGAGCATTTTCAGACGCTCTCTTTCCCCATCTTCTGATTCTGTATCATTATATCACACTTGGACTGGACAGTTTTTCAGATAAAAAGATAATAACTTCAAACAAAAGACTGTTCTCTGAAACCTTCCAAATAGGCAATTATCCTCTATAAAATAAGACACATGGTCACTCTATTCTGTATACGAAATTGAAGGTGTTTTGTTCTCTGCTTCAAGCAGAAAACATCTTGTGTTGACCTTGAAAGTTATCCAAGAAAAAAAGACAGATATAGGTCCCCCAAATCATTCCCAATTTAAATTTTAGAAACAAAATGGCAGCTTTAGATTCTACCCTCCTATCATAATAACCATAATTAAATCCTTGCCTTGCCTTAGTTCATTTCCTCTTTCTTTTCCTTTCCTCTTTCTTTTCCTTTCTTCTTTCCTTTTCCTTTCCTTTCCTCTTTCCTTTTCTCCTTTCCCTTCCTCTTTCCTTTTCTTTCCTCTTTTCTTTCCTCTTTCTTCTCCTTCCTGGTTTCCTAGTTTGACCTCTGAATTATAAAATATATAAAAATGACTGGAAGACAATGGGATAGAGAGTTTGCTTTAAACAGTCTTACTTGCCTTGTGAGATTATTAGCTACGCAACAAAACTTCCAATTTTGTCCTATTGCTTTTGTCATTAAATTGGACCTGCCAACATGGGGCAGGCTTTTGAAAGTCATTGATTCGTTTTTTTCGGATTCTTCGTAATTGTTTTTGAAAAGGTCTTATTTTTTTTCTCAGAAGGTACCTACTGATGTGAATAAAAATCCATCTAGTACTTTTGATAAATCAGTTGACAATCACAAGGGTCAAAGTAGAAGTAGTGAAAACAGGAAAAGGCATTTTTTGGGTCACTCTTTCTAAGTCTCAGTCCCAGGAAGAATGCGGCAATGGTAAACCACTTCTGAAAATCTTGCCAAGAAAGAAATCAATAATTATTGGGATGCAACATTATTTTCTCCAGATGTTTTATATTTCAACTCTTATCATCCCTAACCAGCTCAGAGTTGTGATCTAAAACCTGGGTGGAGGGCATCAGAATGCTTTCTGGTGCTCTAAATCTTCATATGATTAAGACCCCCTCTAACATGCAATCTATCTGTCTAGGGCTGAACTGTATCTCCCCTGCATTATGATGGACTTTCCTGATCTGAAAACTGAATCTGGTAATCCCTCCTGTCAGCAACTAACCATCCAAACATGCAGTGGGTGGAAACCTGTACACAAACCAAATTGCTGTAAGTTTCAATTTTATGCTTAAGTGTACACTTGTTATGTCTTTGTTTCCTCTACCACAGTGACAGATTGCCACTGTTTTGCTAGCATTCATCCAAATGTTGAAGCAATGCTTTGCTCAGAAAAAGCTGTAGAAGGAACCCCAAAGGATTTGAGGCAATCACTCCAGGGAGTTGCTCACTCCCTGTGCTCATCCATGTGGGCCCTGCTAAGGGCAGCTCTTGAGATTTCAGCAGTCCCTGAGCAAGTCCAAAAGAAATGCTTGCCTACTTATGTTCCTTCTCTTGTCTACTCTCTTCCCCCCTCCTTCCTTCCTTGAAAACTCAGAATTAGGTGGTTAGGATACAATAAACCTCATTTTGAACAGTTATGCTGAAAAACAACTGCTTTTTTTAAAAAAAAAATCAGAAACCAAGTGCATATTAAAGACGTTACTTGGAGCTGCAATCCATATAACTTGGAGAACAGCAAGCATTTCTTCCATTTTAGGTTTTACAGGAGCTCAAGGTACCATTTGTGATTTGATAGACTCTAGAAAGAGAACAGAGAAGAGCAACGAAGGTGATTAGAGGACTGGAGGCTAAAATATATGAAGACCGGTTGCAGGAACTGGGTATGTCTAGTTTAATGAAAAGAAGGACTAGGAGAGAAATGATAGCAGTGTTCCAATACCTCAGGGGCTGACACAAAGAAGAGGGAGTCAAGCTATTCTCCAAAGCACCTGAAGGCAGGACAAGAAGCAATGGATGGAAACTAACCAAGGAGAGAAGCAACCTAGAACTAAGGAGAAATTTCCTGACAGTGAGAACAATTAATCAGTGTAACAGCTTGCCTTCAGAAGTTGTTGGTGCTCCAACACTGGAGGTTTTTAAGAAGAGATAGGACAACCATTTGTGTAAAATGGGTTTCCTGCTTGAGCAGAGGGTTGGACTAGAAGACCTCCAAGGTCCTTTCCAACTCTGTTATTCTGTTATTCCAATAAGCATTTATTCTGCTTCATGCTTCCTCAGCAACTGTAGTCACCCTGAAGATCTGCAACAGTGGTGACAGCAAAATAGAGCTTGCACACTGAAACCAGAAAAATGCTCAAGTTCATGGCTACTAATAGAGCACCAGTTTTCCCTCCTCATCTCATTTCAGGTCTGGATAGGATATATGGAGCTCATTCCATCTGTGCCTGTAAGCCTTTGGACCTAATACTTACTGATTTATTTTACTAATGTATTACGGCAGCTTATATGGCTGCCTATCCATCCAAGAAACTCTGGAAGGCAAACAAGATAAAAACAAAGAATTTCATTAAAGAAACAAAAGACCTGTATCGAGGCTTAAGAAAACCACACCACCACTAATCCCATATATCCGTGCCAGAGTCCCTACACTAACATTATTTGCCTCCTGGAATGTATTTCATTTAGTGATGCTTGGGGATGGGGAGGTTAAAAATGACATTTTCAACAGTCTTATTTGTTTTTCACAGACTGGTCCTGCGAGATTAGGCTGAAGCTGCCAAACCTGAAGAGGAAGCAGGCACTTAAACAGGATGGACAAAATAGTAATAGCACTTAGACTTATATAACACTTCACAGTGCTTTACAGGTCTCTCTAAGCGGTTTACAGAGTCAGCATTTTGCCCCCAACAATCTGGGTCCTCATTTTACCGACCTTGGAAGGATAGAAGGCTGAGTCAACCTTGAGCCAGTCAGAATCGAACTGCTAGCAGTTGGCAGAGTTAGCCTGCAATAGTGCATTCTAACCACTGCACCCCATGGCTCAGAAATCAGGTCTCAAAGATCCCTTCAGGAGATAGAGAAGAAGGAATTAAGTCATTAAAGAAAGGAAAGGAAAATGTCACCTAAAGCAGACAATAAAAGTTGGGCCTGAGCACATGAGAAACCTCTCCCCAAATCCCATCAACAGCTACCAGTCTTGAGACTCAATAAAGCAAGGACTTGGAGCGATTAAAAAGGGTCTTGAAGCCCACCCATTCTTGGAGTCATCTAGTGCCTGCCAGTTTCATTGAAAAGGAAATGGGTAAGTGTAGATGAATCTGTGTATGCATGTGTGAAAAAGCAAATGCATCTTTTAACCAGTAAAGTTATTTTAAATTCATTGGGTCTCCATCAGAAGTGAGTTCCTGCCAGTTCGGACTGGTTTTATAGAAACAGTAGTAACATGGCGGCCTGGGTTGCTAGAACCGGCAGCGACCCAGGCCTGCCACGCCCCAAATCCGGTTCTCTTGGTGCCGCCGTAGGTGCCACCATCTTGTTTTTTGCTTCTGCGCATGCGCAGAAGCTTTTTTTTAAGTACTGAGCATGTGCAGAGGATCATTTCCAGGAAGGGACGCATGCAAAACGTGCACTTCCATCACGATGCGAACTGGTGGGGAAGGTAAGTAGAACCCACCCCTGGTCACCATGTATTCTAAAGCAGGGGTCCCCAACCCCCGGTCCGTGGACTGGCACCAGACCACAACATGCCAGAAACTGGGCCACACAAACAAGCAAAGCCCCATCCATGGGATGCAGGCAGCACACAAAACCACGCTCCCTCCACTCCACAGAAAAACCTCTCTCCACAGAACCGGTCCCTGATGCCCAAAAGGTTGGGGCCATTGTTCTGAAGAACCTGCTGTGCCTCAAAGTTCGATTGAAAGTGATTTGAGTGTGGCTGAGGGGGGGGGTGCAGCCAGTACATTGTTCCGGGGCCCATGGAGCTCAAAGGGGGCCCATGAAGGGGATTTTTAAAAAAAAAATAAAATTAGAAAATCAAATTTTTAAAAAGAAAAACAGTTTCTTCGTTTATGAATATATTTTATATTTCATTTCAGTTTATGAATGGTTATGAAATGTCATCTCAAAAATCTGGAGCTCAAAAACGCAAGGAAAAACAGAAACGTGATGAGATTAATAAAAAGGAGCGACAAACGCTTTTTCAATTTGGCGTTAAATGCAGCTGCGGCGCTCACGTGCACATGGCCCGGCCGGTGTGGGTGGGGGCGCCTCTCCCGAGCGTGCGTGCATGTGCGCGCGCGTGCATGCGCCCTCCCTTCCTTTTCGGCCGAGGCCTCTCCGAGCGGCGTGTGTGAGGCGAGTGGGAAAGGCCGTGCAGCCTCCCCCACGTGCACATGGCCCGGCCGGTGTGGGTGGGGGCGCCTCTCCCGAGCGTGCGTGCATGTGCGCGCGCGTGCATGCGCCCTCCCTTCCTTTTCGGCCGAGGCCTCTCCGAGCGGCGTGTGTGAGGCGAGTGGGAAAGGCCGTGCAGCCTCCCCCGAGTTTCCCATGCAGGAGACCAAGGAGAGCCTGGCAGTGGCCACGGCCTCCCCTTCCGACGCCCTTTCCACCGATGCAGAGGGGTCCGGAGGTGGAGGAGCGGGGAGCAGCAGCAGCAGCGATTTGGAGGCCGAATGGCCGCCAGCGGCGTCGCCTGAGGGACGGGAGGCCCAGCCGGAGCCCCAACCGGATGGAAAAGTCGACGCCGATGAGGCTGAGGAGAAGGAGGAGGAGGAAAAAAACAGCGGGGGCCCATATTAGTCTTGTTCCAGCACTTAATAATCCTCTCAGCAACCCTGCCTGTTTCCAGGGCTGTGAATGTGTGAATCAATGACCATAAGCCTAAACTGGGGAGCATGTGTCCTCTCACTTTTATTTGCTGTAGAGATCTCTTGATATGATCTTGGCATTGCACACTCAGCAAGGAGTTGAACTGCTTCATTCCAGGATGAAAAAGTAAACCCAGAACTTCTCTTTGTCACAAGGTGAGGCTAGAACAGGCGTGTCCAATCTTGGCAATGTTAAGATTTGTGGACTTCAACTCTCAGAATTCCCCATCCTGGGAGTTGAGGTCCATAGGTCTTAAAGTTGCCAAGGTTGGATATCTCTGTGCTAGTATGAGCAGAATTATAGTGTCCTAAAATGGACACAAAGGGTCCTAAAATGGACATGAAGTGGGCATGCTTCCATGGGAAAGGAGGCAAGAAATAAATGCCTCTGAGATCTGGGGATGGAGTCATCCCAGGCTGGGCAAATGATTGACTCATGGAACAGATAATGTGGAAGAGCTTGGTGTTTATTCTCTCAAAGGTGCTTTTTCAAGAGGCAACTGAACTTTCTGGTTTTTCTTTGAAGACATTTCGCTTCTCATCCAAGAAGCTTCTTCAGCTCTGTCTGGATGGTGGGAATGGAAGGATTTAGGCTATATTTAGAATATAAATAAATGACCAGCTATAGGCAAGGAATATAAATCCTTCCATTCCACACCATCCAGTCAGAGCTGAAGAAGCTTCTTGGATGAGAAGTGAAACATCTTCAAAGAAAAACCAGAAAGTCCAGTTGCCTCTTGAAAAAGCACCTTTGGGACAAACATCCTTCACTCGCAACAGAATACCTTATTCCACCAGACTTGAAATTTTGGGCCTAGACAACTTAGAACTACGTCGCCTTAGAACAGATCTAAATGTAGTTCATAAAATTATCTGCCACAATGTCCTACCTGTCAATGACTACTTCAGCTTCAACCACAACAATACACGAGCACACAATAGATACAAAGCTCCAAACTCGACTGCAGAAAACATGACGTCAGCAACAGAGTGATTAATGCCTGGAATTCACTACCTGACTCTGTGGTTTCTTCCCCAAACCCAAAAAACTTTAACCTTAGACTGTCTACTGTCGACCTCACCCCATTCCTAAGAGGTCTGTAAGGGGCGTGCATAAGCGCACCAGCGTGCCTACCGTCCCTGCCCTACTGTCCTATTGTCCTCATCTATCTGTATTCACCTTGATTATGTTTATGTTTATACCTATACCTGCTATCTTGTACATGTTTGACAAACAAATAAATAAATAAATAAATAAATAAAAATAAAACATGACCTGGATGACTGAGAATCTCCATAGACATTTCTATTCTTAACTCCCACTAATTTCTGTTAGTAGTTCAGATTCTTCTGGAGGGCTTAAGCTTGCAATTTTCTCCCAATGCTTTTTTCCAATTCAAGCTTGATGTCTCCAGCCCACTGGATTCAAAGTCTCACATTTTGCAAGGAAACATTCATGAATCTTGCCAACCTGATCGTAAGTTGGGCGATTCTATCTTCTCCCCCACTTTCCTGTACGAAAGGCAGAGAGGTAAATAGCAGGAGTAATATAATAACCCAGCAAGTGCAGTTAGGTCTGCAAAGACCCCAGCTCATCCTGGAATTCAGTGGAGCATGCTACTTAAATAGCTGATAACTGCAAGGACAAGTATCTGTTCTCATTGTATAAATGTAAGCCTTAAACAATCAATGTTCTCGTGCAGGAGACAACATGATAAATTAAACATCCCAATCAATATCCTTTAGTGGATATTGGTTTTAAAAGGTTTATGGGCAAACAAACTCTCACCATTTTCAATATTGCCTTTTTTCTCTCTCAAATCAATGCCTACTGTAATTGCAAAGGGGGGAAAGAGAGAGAAAGAGAGAGGAGTACAGATATTTCTAAATGGATCTAGCATGCTAGAAATTAGCAAGCTCAAGGAAAGTCTTTTCAACTGTTTTATGGAGAGCTGGAGCATTTTCTAATATGACCAAGCATTTCTTTTTTATGTCAGGTAGAGAAGCCTACAAAGCAAGTGTTTAATCTCCCCATCAGTTCCACAGGTCCCAAACAATGGGATATATCTCATAAGAATTATTTCTGTGCAATACTCCCCCAAAATTCACAATTTTTGGAGGTTACCGAGCTTTGTGGCTCCTCTCCTAAATTCAGGTCTAGAATCCAGAATGCAAGATCAAGGAGAAAAGCAACCTGGAATTAAGGAGAAACTTCCTAAGAGTGAGAACAATTAACCAGTGGAACAGAAGATGCCTTCAGAAGTTGTAGATGCTCCATCACTGGAGGTTTTTAAGAAAAGACTGGACAGCCACTTGTCTGAAATGGAATAGGGTCTTCTGCTTGATCAGGGGGTTGGACTAGAAGACCTTCAAGGTCTCTTCAAGCTCTATTCTGATTGATTGAGGGTCTCCTGCTTGAGCAGTGGGTTGGACTAGAAGACCTCCAAGGTCCCTTCCATCTGTATCCTATCCTATCAAAACGATGCTATAGAGCACTGCACACCAAAACAACTAGACACAAGAACAGTTTTTTCCTGAACGCCATCACTCTGCTAAACAAATATTTCTCTCAACACTGTCAAACTATTCACTAAATCTGCATTACTATTACTATTAATCTTCTCATTGTTCCTATCACACATCTCCTCCCACTTATGACTGCAGGAGTGTAACTTGTTGCTTGTATCCTTACGATTTATATTGATACTGTTTGTTTCCTGATTGCTTATTTGTACCCTATGACAATAATTAAGTGTTGTACCCCATGATTCTTGACGAATGTATCTTGTCTTTTTATGAGAGCATATGCACCAAAGACAAATTCCTTGTGTGTCCAATCGCACTTGGCCAATAAAAAATTCTATTCTATTCTAAAAAAACAAACAAGAATAAAACAGGCAATTTTGGCAATTGCTAATATCAGGGTCAACTGACCTGATTAGTGTCTATGGAGATTCTCAATCATCCAGGTCATGGTTGTGTCAGCCTCTCTCTCCCCCTCCCGACTAGAAGAGCAAATGAGGGTGTGGAAGAGATACCGTTCTGAATGCCACCCATCCCATCCCATCCCATCCCCATCCCATCCCATCCCATCCCATCCCATCCCATCCTATTCCTAGTCAACTCCTACATCTTTGCCAAGCTCTTGTAGCAAATTACACGCAGGACACTTAACCTTGTCTTGGCTTCTTGGCAAAGCAATGCTGTAAATCTATCATTTTCTGAAGACT
Source organism: Thermophis baileyi (assembly GCA_003457575.1). Lineage (NCBI taxonomy): Eukaryota > Metazoa > Chordata > Lepidosauria > Squamata > Dipsadidae > Thermophis > Thermophis baileyi. Next base: position 96,706 of record QLTV01004012.1, on the reverse strand, counting down.
ATTTTTGGCAACTAATTAGGCACCAATGAGATTTTTTTTGTCCCAAAGGACAAAAGCTTCGGACAGGTAACAAACAGACCTCAATAACATTCAAAGGAAGTCACCAAGATAGCAAAGGATAAAAAGACATGAAATGTACACATTGAAAGCAAAGGGAAAAAATGAAGCCAAATTGGAAGTGTCTTTGAAGATTTTTTTGTTGTCCAATTTGGGTCAACTCAATTGGAACATACTTTCCACCTTGCATTGTGGATTACTATTAATCCACATATGTTTTTATAACAATTTTGCTTCCTTTGGGATATGGTGCTATTATGAGTAGTACAATTTCTCCTGAACACTTAAGACCACTGAAAACAACAGAAATCTGAAAATTTTGGGTAACAAACCCAAAATCCTAACCCTAACCCTCTCTGAAGGGTTTCTTCGGATATAGAGGATACATTTCAGACCAAAAGGATTAATTACTGCTTGCAAAAAGAAAGCATTAATAATTTTGCTAGTAAACAGCAGTGCTTCTGTATGCCAAGAAAAAAAATGTTTTAGGGCATGGCATCTTGAGGGAAATTGCTATAATTCCCATTTGCCAGTTCCAGTGGCATAGATCGGAGTCCTGCTTTCTCAAACAACTCTGTCTTGGACTCTGTCAATGCCGCAACAGAAGTACAAGGAAAGAAGGTAGAAAAACTAATTGTTGCATTGGCTTCCTTCCTTCCTTCCTTCCTTCCTTCCTTCCTTCCTTCATTCATTCATTCATTCATTCATTCATTCATTATTTCTTACCCACCCACCTCCCTTGCCTCNCCTTCCTTCCTTCCTTCCTTCCTTCCTTCCTTCCTTCCTTCCTTCCTTCCTTCCTTCCTTCCTTCCTTCCTTCCTTCCTTTTCCTACTTGCATTTTCCTTCTTTCATTTTCCTTCCTTCCTTCCTTCCTTCCTTCCTTCCTTCATTCATTCATTCATTCATTCATTCATTCATTTCATACTTCTTAACCAACCATCTCCCTTGGAGAGGGGCCTTGGAGATGAAGAGATATTGTAGCCAGAAACATTTATTTGCCTGTTTTTCACCCCCTACCCATCTATAGTACAGATGGTAGCAATCTGTCTGTCCATCTTACCATCCATCTCTCTGCCTGTCTGCCCACCTGTACCTATTTCTATCTGTCCAGCCATCCTTCGACCTGTCCTTTATCTGTCTGTCCATCCCTCCATCTGCCTGCCTGTCGATCTGTCTGTCCACCTGTCTGTCTGTCTGATCATCTAGGCATCAGTCTGTCCCCCCTCTCTGTCTGTCCCTCAGAAAAACAGTGACGTATGGAGGGCAAGTCCACCTGGAATATTTTAATCCGTGAGAAATGGTTTTAATACTAAATGTGCTGTGGGGATATTTATTTTACAACAGCTTGAGCTTCAGTCAAATGTTATGCATCTTCCATATTAATAAACAAGGAGTGAAACTCAACTGCACTTGGAGGAAGAGCAGGAAAATACACACATACACACACACATGTATAAACTGACATACATACCACACAACACAACACACATATATTATCATCACCAATACAGCAATTATTGTTATTATTATTTATCAGACAAGTTGAAGGAAAGGCAATTTCCCCTCATCCTTCCTTCACAAAGTGAGGGTTACAATCTAATGATAGGGTGCAAGGAAACAGACATAATGGAGAAGAATTATAAATCAAGGCCTTTTGTTTTGGTTCTTTCCTATCTTGGGCGAAGGATTCATTCATTCCTCACCCTTGTAGTAAGCTTGAGACTTCCATAGGAAATTGGGCTCTAAGGAAACCCCAGAATTAGGAACGTCTGCTTTCCGTGTTTCACCTATGGGACATGAGTTCATGCCCTGGTCTCAGCACACCATCCACATTATTGAGCCATGGGACTGAAGGTTTTTGCTGACCTCCGAATGGGACAACTCTTGAAATCACAAAGAATTCAAGTTTTGTCAGATTAAAAGGTATATTTCTGCAGGTCAGCAGAGTCTAGGACAACTCACCATGGCCAACTTGATGCAGCCATTTTGCTGTGGCCAACTCACTAGGGCCAACTGTCTACAACTTGCTATAGCCAATTCACCACAGAGCAACTCACTTTGAGACAATTCCACGCAATATCTCAATGTGATAAATGTTATCTGTCACTGTTTCTTTGATATTATTTCCATTTTTGCGGAAAAGGACAAAAATGAAAATAATGTCAAAGAAACAGTGGCAGATAACATTTATCGCATGGAGATTATCCTGCAGTGAATTGTCCTGTGGCAAATTGGCCATGGCTGTGACTATATGGCTATGGCAAGTGAGTTGTCCTAGACACATGGTGACGAACCTATGGCACACGTGCCAGAGGTGGCATGCAGAGCCCTCTCTGTGGGCACGTGAGCCATCGCCCCAACTCAGCTCCACCATGCATGCACACGCACACGAGCTTCCCACCGGCCAGTTGGTCTTCGGGTCTCTGCCGCACATGCACGGGGGCAGGGCACATGTGTGGGGCCCGGGCACACATGTGCAAGGGGACATGGCACATGCACATGTGCATGCACATGCATGGGGGCAGGGCACATGCAGGGCTGCGCATGTATGCACGGGGGATGGGCACATGTGCAGGAGCCATGCAAGCATTGCATTTTGGGGGTTCATGTGCACACATGCGCTTTGGGCACTCAGTCCGGAAAAGATTAGCCATCACTGTCCTAGACCCTGCTGATCTGCAGGTTGGACTATCCCATGTAATCATGTAATCTGACAAAACCTGAGTTCTTTGTGATTTCAAGACCAAACACTTACCTATTTTTCATGTTCAAAAACATTGGAAGCCAAGATATGGAATCATCTCCAACAACACAATAAAAATAACGCAAACTGATATAAAAAAGTCGTCGTCTTCTTCTTCCTCTTCTTCCTCTTTTTCCTCTTCTTCCTCTTCTTCCTCTTCTTCCTCTTCTTCCTTCCTTTCCTTCCCTTCCCTTCCCTTTCCTTTCCTTTCCTTCTTTCCTTTCCTTTTCCTTCCTTCCTTCCTTCCTTCCTTCCTTCCACAAATTCATCACTTTCTGATTCTTTGAGACCTCACATAGGTTTTTGTCTTATGCCTTTGGGATGTGGAAAAAGTTGGCTTGCCTAACATTTATGAGATGGCCAAGGTTACTCCACCTGGTAAGATAGAAATAATGGCAGATACATACTATGCTCTCTACCAGAGTAGTCCCAAAGGTGCTTTTTTTTTCCAAAAGGACTGTTTTTTGAGGAGGAGGAGAGGGGGAGGAAGAAGAAGAAGAATGTATGAACAATTAATGGGGACAGAGGAGGAATCAACTAGTAGAGGGAAGTCAGAAATAGAAAGTCTAAAAGAAGAAGAAGAAGAAGAAGAAGAAGAAGAAGAAGAAGAAGAAGAAAGAAGAAGAAGACGAAGAAGAAGAAGAAGAAGAAGAAGAAGAAGAAGAAGAAGAAGAAGAAGAAGAAGAAGAAGAAGAAGAAGAAGAAGAAGAAGTTTCGCTTCTTATCCAACTTATTACAACTGATGAAGCTTCTTGGCTAAGAAGCAAAATGCCTTCTCCTTCCTCAAATCGAAAACAATCCAGTTGCCTTTTGAAGTAAAGCACCTTTGAGACTAAGACCAGGATGACTGAGAATCTCCATAGACACTTTTCCAAAGCAGTTCTTTAAAATGGTGTGTGTGTGTGTGTGTGTGTGTGTGTGCGTACATACATATATGATTCCCAAGAGCCATCTCCACATGGACATAAGCAGTACTGAAAAGGAATGAGTGCTTTCATCATCACTCATAGTGATATGAATCATCTACTGGTATATTTCCTGAGCAGCAGAGTAGGGCACATTCAGGTTAAAGGAAAATAGATCACTCATCCCATACCAAATTCCAGCCATACAATCCTAAGAGCCCATTACTTCTATCTCTGCTAAAATTAAGGGTGGAAACCAAGGCCATCTTCCAGAATGTAACCATTGTCTTCAGACACTCCGATAACATTCCGAACATCATTGGACTTTGAATGAGTTTGTACATCACTAGACAGAATTCAGTCAAATATGTAATTTTACTCCTTGGCACGGAGACAATTCTAAACAGGAATACTCAGCTTCAGAGTTGTCTTCCTTTTCCTCATTATAGCTGATTGCATTAATTGACACTTGTATTTTTGTTTCTTTCTCTCTTTAAAATCAGTGTTTGCTTTTTTGTTTTTGTTTTTTTAAAAAAAATACTTGTGGAAGAAATTGTTAATGAATTGTTAGTTTTTAATTAGCAACCAAATAAAGTGGGATGAAAAAGTATGCTTCCTTTTGAAAAGATTCATGCAGACGTGAGGTCCAAATTTCATCCTGGCTCATTTCTGAATTGCCATTTGAATGGAGATGAATAGGCCATTACAATTAAATTGTTTGATTAAAGGAAGATGAGATATTAGATGAGAAAAAATGAAGATAGGAAGGCAAATGCCAAGACTATACTATAATGGCTGCTTCATAAAATAACCTTTGTGGGTTTATTTTTCATCTGTCGTGTCCTAAGTAGGCTTAGTTTTTGGAACCCTGCACAAAATCTCATTAGAGGCTGCATAGAAGATTAACTTTTATTAAATTTCATTCTAAGATTCTTCAACCTATGATATAGCCATGAAAATACATTTATCATAACTCATAAATGAAAGGAAACAACAAAAATTAAATGGGATTCATCGTAAATCCTCATGATGAAACATCATCCTATCTTCATACAGTACGGTCCAGGGGTGGGTTATAACTTACCTCACCGCCAGTTTGCTTCCTCCTGCGCCGCGTGGCCACGCCGTGTGGCCGGGCGCGCATGCGCAGTGCTGAAAATTCCAAAAAAAAATCCAAAAACAAAGCCAAAAACAAGATGGTGGCACATGCACAGTGCCGGCAACTCGGCTTCTGCGCATGCGCAGAAGAAAAAAAAATCAAAAAAAAATTCCAAAAAAAATAACCCCCCCCCAAAAAAAATTCCCCCAAAAAAAGATGTCGGTGTCCACGGACTGGCACCGACCGAACCAGCTCCGTGATGTCACCAGCGGGTTGCTACCGGTTCGGGTGAACTGGTCCGAACTGGTAGGAACCCACCTCTGGTACGGTCTCTCTCTCTCTTTTTTTTTTTTTACTAAAATTATCCCAGAATTTCCACTTCCTAGGAATTGTCCACTTTGCCCACTCTTCAAGCTACTCCCAAGAACACAAGTTTTCCAAACAAAGGCAAATTGTGAAACAAAAAAAGTTAGACATGGTAACATCACAAACTTATTCAGAAGTCTACAAGCTTGCCAATTACAGAAATCCAGAAGTTTAATACACAAGTGAGGAAATGGTGCTCCGTTCAGAAGTTGATAAACTACAATTCCCAGAAGCCCCAGTCATGAGGGATATGGTGACTTTTAATTCAGCAACACACCAGCAGTGACCCTATTGAGATAAGATTGTGCACGGATCAATATAGATTTTTTTCCCCAAAATTTTTTTAAAAAATAGTTTGATGCAGAAACCAGGGCAAATTCTGCTTCTGACTGGGAAAGGGAAATAATAAAAACTGAAATTGATAGCTCAATTTAGCCACACTTAAGGAGAATTGGGATTCTGAGATCCAACTGGAGCCAGCCAATCAATTTAGATAGATAAATGATAAAAGATAGATAGATAGATAGATAGATAGATAGATAGATAGATAGATAGATAGATAGATAGATAGATATAGATGATAGATAGATGATAGATAGATAGATAGATAGATAGATAGATAGATAGATAGATAGATAGATAGATAGA